>CAUYON010138727.1:0-22388 GCA_963573935.1 Arctocebus calabarensis
AAGACTGGTAGAGACTGAGAGAGGTGTCTACTATGTCTAATGTGCAGACACAGTGGACATAGGTTCAAGGAAAGTGAAGCATTAGGCAAAGATGTTCCAAATATGGAACAAAATAAACCTTTAAAAAATGATCACAGGGGGTGGTGCCTGTGGTTTGGTGAGTAGGGTGCCAGACCCATATACAGAAGGTGGTGGATTCAAACCCAGCCCCAGCCAAACTGCAAAAAATAGCTGGGCATTGTGCAGGTGCTTATAGTCCCAGCTACTCAGGAGGCTGAGACAAGAGAATCGCCTGAGTCCAAGAGCTGGAGGTTGCTATGAGCTGAGATGCCACAGCACAAAACCAAGGGTGACAAAGTGAGACTGTCTCTTAAAAAAAAAAAAAAAAAGAAGATCATAGGGCAGCGCCCATAGCTCAGTGGGTAGGGAGCCAGCCACATACACAGAGGCTGGTAGGTTCCAACCCGGCCTAGGCCAGTTAAACAAGAATGACAGCTGCAATAAAAAATATAGCCAGGCATTGCGGAGGGTGCCTGTAGTCCCACCACTTGGAAGGCTGAAGCAAGAGAATTGCTTAAGCCCAAGAGTTTGATGTTGCTGTGAACTGTGATACCATGGCACTCTACCCAGGCTGACAGCTTGAAACTCTGTCTCAAAAAAAAAAAAATTCATAATTAAACAGTTATTGTTTACTTGACAGTGAATTAAAAATAACTCTTATAAAAATGCTCACTGAGGTCAAGGGAACAATGCATGAACAAAGTGAGAATTTTCAACAAAGACACAGAAAATATAAAAAATACCAGACAGAAATCTACCAGAAATGAAGCTGAGGAACTCAGTAACTGAACTGAAAAATTCATGAGAGGAGCTCAATAGCAGACTAGATTAATCAAAAGAAAGCAACAGTGAGCTCACAAATAGGCCAGTGGAAATAATTCAGTTAGTAGGAAAAATAAAAAAGAGCAAAAAGCAGTAAAATAAGCTTAAGGAAATTATGAGTCACCAACAAACAGACCAACTAAGTATGATGGGAATTTCAAAAGGAGAAAAGTGAGAGGAAGAATGAGCTTATTCAAAGAAATATTGACTGGGGAAGGAAATGGACAACCAGATCCAAGAAACCCAAAGGATAGTGATATGAACCTGAAGAAATCCACATTAAAATGCATGAAAATCAAATTGTCAGAAGTCAAAGACAAAAGCAGCAGGAAAGAAACAAGTTGTCACATACAAAGGATTCTCCCTTAGATTATCAGCAGATTTTTCAGCAGAAATCTTACAGGCTGAAAGGGAGCAGAATGATGTATTCTAAACTTCTGAAAGAAAAATAAAACTGCCAACCAAGAATAATGTATCCAGAAGAACTCTCCTTCAAAAATGAAAATGGCATAAAGACTTTCCCAGAGTTGGGGGAAAGAGCGCTGAGGGAGTTTGTCACCACTAGACCTTCCTTACAAGAAATGCTTAAAAAAATTACTCAGGTTGAAACAAAAGGACATTAAAAAGTGACACAATAGCACAAGAGTATAAAACCCGTTGATAAAGTAATCGTAACTTAAGGCTGGCTACTGGCAACTCAATTTATCATCTGCTATAATTTCTGACTACTGATTTGCTTTAAGCTAAGGTGATTCAAAGATGTTGGTGAGTAGTAAACAGATCTGATTGTTTTACTGTCAGTTTATATCATCTTGAAGGTCAGACTGAAAAGACAGCGCCACTCACTAAGCATGCCAAGGGTCAGGGAGTTGGAGAACATGGGCCAAAATATCTTACTAGATTTCTGATGTTTTAAAAAGTGATTCCAGGCCGGCACCTGTGGCTCAGTGAATAGGGCGCTGTCCTCATATACTGAGGGTGATGGGTTCAAACCCGGCCCTGGCCAAACTGCAACAAAAAATAGCCAGGCATTGTGGCTGGCATCTGTAGTCCTAGCTATTCGGAAGACTGAAGCAAGAGAATCACCTAAGCCCAAGAACTGGAGGTTGCTGTGAGCTGTGACACCATAGCACTCTACCGAGGGCGATAAAGAGAGACTCCGTCTCTACCAAAAAAAAAAAAAAAACAGAAATGATTCTGCAAGAAGAGCCAATTTTGCATAATAACTAATGTAGAACAACTCAAGACTCACATTAACTGCCCTGTCAGTACTTTGCAATCTTAAGTGCCTAAAGAGATAAGCTGCACCCAGAGCTATGCATATAATCCATGATAAATCCTTGAGATCCCAATGAAGGTGATGAAGTAGTCCTGGTCTCAAAGTTATTTTCAAAGTCCAGGTCCAGGTCCAGAGAGAAAAAGTGCTTTTCCCAGGGTCATTGTATGATAATGGAACTATTAGATACACATTCCTTTAACGCTTTTGACACAAAGGACAGTAGAACCTCCATAGTTAGCCAGCTCCTTAACTTGACCTAATTTTCACAGACCAGACATGCACCACATGTACATATCAGTCAAGTAGGCCTACCAGGTCCTTGAGTGGTCAACTCACAGAAGTCCTGCTCTGTTTGACTTTGTCTCCTTAGAGTTTCTGGAGTGACCAAGAAATAGTTTTTTAATTTGATCAGGAGTCTTCTGATATTTAGACCCCTGCTCCGTATAACATCAAACAACATCCCAAAGAAAGATATTCTGATTAAAAGATTAGCATAATAATAAGAAAACAGTAACAATATCTTTTTTGAGAAAGTAAATTGGGGTGACAGGAGAACTTATCTTCATGGTGTACATTTTTACTTTCTTTAAATGCTTTAACATGATATATATTAATGTTTAGAAATAATGATAGTGAGCTTTTCAAAGATCATGGCAAAAAAGAAAAAATCTTTTATATCCCATGTGCAAGTTCCTATATTTGAAACAAATTTCTACTCGTTACTTCAGAATTATGTATATGTGTGAATGAATTTCATCCTGTTTGATTTTGGAGCTGAGGGTTGGGCAGCAATTTTCTATGTGAAAAAGTTGTGAAGTCAAATAAGTACCTCATTCTAATTCTTGGCCCAAATCAAGACTATTCATATGTGAAATAAAGAACTACTTAACTGACAGCACAAGGTTTCCATGGTGATGGGGTGATCAGTTTCCTGAATAGTTCTGAACTCTGTTCAGAAAGTGTGCGGCAGATACAGGGCCAGAATGGCATCCCATGGGTGATACCCAGGAATCTCGTGGACCTCTTCCTGTCCTGGGTCACAGCCTCAAACACAATATTGAGTTGGGAGACAGCATAAAGGGAGCATGCACAGAAATCAGACTTCTCTTTGCTTTCTTTTCCTAGAAAATGCCTAGGGAAATTTCCCTTCATAAGGCTATTATTACTGTCTATATCATTAATGCTAAAATAAGAAGAATGTTGACAATTATAATCACTGTGATGATGGTAATAATGACTAATACTATTCAAAAGCCTATTCTGGCCAAGTCCTTCCCCAATATTTACAGAAACTATTTCATTTAATCTTCGGAACAACTCTATGAAGTTTTATTTTTTCTCATTATGCAGCTGAAAAAATGGAGGCCTACAAAGTTAAAAATCTTGCTTGAGATCTCACAGCAATTAAGTGGCATAACCGGTACTTGACTTTTGGATTGTTTGACTCCAGAGTTTCTTAATTCATATTTTCAGCCTCTCTAATCTTCAGTCCCACTAGGGGAATTGGTTGCAGGATACATGCCAATGAAAAAATTTCAGTCCTACAGATTGTCCTTACATTTACTTTTTGGTCAATCTTGAATCATTCAAGGGAAGATACATATATTTAACCCTCTTAGATTACCTATATTTTTGCTCTGCTAAACTTTTTATACCTTTAGGACTCACACCTGACCCATCAGTAGAAAAAGAGGGAAACTAGAAGAGATACAAACTAGATCAGTCAATTGCATTTCCATAACAGCCTTGAGTACAGCTGAGAGACTTTGAAACTAATGTATAAAGTTAAGCTGCAGGATTATCCACTTCTTTAGTACTTCATTCATCTGGATATAATGAGATGAGTGAGTCAGTAGCCAAATCCCATTTACAATTATGATGTACACATTAGAAAGGAAAGCTTTACGTATTGTACTTCTCCGACTGTCGCCCTAAGAACACTTGCTTTAAGTTTTCTCTGTATGATTGGAAGTCTGCAAATACTATGCATGAATAATATTTAATTGCTATGAAACCATAGTTTTCCAGTTTCTTAATATCAACTCAATTTTTTAAAATGGTTATAAAGGCAAGCTAATGTATTAATTGCTTTCTTATCTATTTTTTCCTATTGTGCTTTCCTGTAATTTTTCAGAAATTAGCAATGTTAATAGCCAAAGGTACACAGATGAGTCTATTCTATTTTTAATGACTTCTAGAGAAGATAATTTACAAATTTCCCTGATATTTCTTTCCTGACTTTTTCAGTGCTCATTGAAGAAATTACTCTCTAAGGTCTAAATCTTTTCCTGTAGGTAAGATATACTTCTTCCTGCTCCATCTACATGGAAATGGGAAGCATAGTTTGCCAAAAGAACAGGCAATGGTTAATTTACACACTATGAAACGTTCTGAGTTTTAAATACATGGAGAATACCCAGAAATTAAATTTTAATAGGCCTCCAGATTTGGGCAGCAGTCAAAGGTTTTCTATAGCAACAATTACACACATCACTGATCTGAGATCAAATATTTATGTCTTCTACATGCTAGAGAACTAGATTTTGCTGGTTACTGTTATTACCAGGGCAATTCAATAGAGGGCAAAATCACAAAGTGATAAAAATATCACTTCACAGTGGAAACTATAAGAGAAAGCAATAACAAGCCTGGAAAAGATTAAGTACTATTGGAAATGAGTCTAAACTGAAATGAAATGCTGTGTTTGAGTAGATGTTTTTAGGGCTATAATTTTAACATCTACTAAAGGACTGCTGTTTTGACTACCACTGAAACACACACAAAAGAAGACAAAGAAGCCTGATGCAGCCAGAAGCAAAAGCTCTTCCCCATTTCCTAAAAGTACTTTCTTTTCTGGAAGTATATTGTTTGAAGGAGACTCTTCCATTATGCCTTTGGGAAATGTAACTTTTCTTAAAAAAAATGAAATATAAATTATACTTCTCTTTGTGAGGGAGACTTTATTTCTTTTGGTGATGGTAACATAGAAAAGAGTAATAGAATAAATTCTGTTTATGCAGGACCCCATCAAACAGTGCCAATATCTCATCCACCTTAAAAGACTATCATCATTATCATAATGTACCACTTATAACAACACATTGTATCACATATAACAATACATTGTTAATCACTGCACTGTAATATCTTTAGGGGTGCAATCTCATAGCAAGTACCCCTACACCAGGTACTTCAGAAACTACTAGAGAGCTAGCCTTCGTGAATTTGTGATTTAGGAACTTACATTAAATCATTATATTGCCATTCTTATGTGATTTTATTTCTGTTCTGTTCACATTTCCGGTGATGTTACTTGGTTTCACAGAAGCTATAAAACTGGTTATTTCTTCTTGTCAGGTTTCAAATATATAAGCTACTGCCCTCTCTGGGACCTCTTCCACCTCCACTGGGGCTTATAAACTGGGAATGGCTCCAGTGGAGATATGGGCCGTGGACAAAGTGCTTATACTACATATAATCCAGATTGGCAGGCAGGGCTTGGAGATAAGAGAAGAGGCGATTTGTGGAAGGCAGTTCTAAGTAAATGGCCTGCCAGGCCAGAGTTCAGAAGAGGGGAAGAACACTGGGTCTTCTAGGTCTGAAAAGGCTTAATGGTAAAGGTCTCGAAGTAGGAATAAGGTTCACAGGTGGTCAAGACTAGAGGAAAGTTGATTCTCAAATGATGTAAATAGCTAATGTGAAGAAATGGGCAAACAGAAGGAGCAAGAACTGTGTATAAGGCAATAAATACACCTGTCTGGCTGTACTTGGCATTTATGAAGATGAAAAATAGGAGACATTGATGAAAAGGCAGGTTGGAGCCAGCCTTGAATGTCAGGTTAAGAGATCTGAATTTTATTCTCTATTCACGTGAGAATTGCTGAAGATTTCTGGAATAGAGAAGTGACATAATGAAAGTGGTGTTCAAAGAAATGAATGTGGAAACCAAGTGACAGGGCCTGTCTCCCAGTCTTTCTGGGAGAGTAGGAGTTTAACATCAATAAATGCCAGTTAGCAAACACAGATGAATTTCACATGGACCAATTCCCCTTGCAGCTTTTTATAGTTTTTCCCTTGCCTAACTCTGCAAAAGCCCTTGCCATTCCCCCTCCCTACTTCCTCACACTCTCTTTCAAAAGCCCAGTCACCTCAGTAGAAGTCAGGATGGAGCTATGCTCTTTCCCCTGCTGTCAACCGTGACTGAATAAAATGATTGACCAGTTTAACTAACTTCTGGTTGTGTTTATCTTTGACAGGGGCCTGGAGTTTAAATAATTAGAGGAGCCTTCTTTAAGAAAAGAATATAAAATTACAAATATAAAATTCAATGTGAGGCTTTGGAAGAGGTTTATGCAAGTGAAGGAGCCTGAGCATAAGCATCCTTAGCTTCACATTTGGTCGACTAGAAAGAGAAAGTGCCTGCTCTCTTGAGGCTTATGATCCAGTCTAGAGGGAGTGGAGAGGAAAGACAGGAAATAAACAAGTGCACATTTGAGGTTTTTTTTTCAGAGAATGATAATTGCTTTGAAGCGAGTAAAATGGCACAATACAAAATAGCCATTGAGGAGGACAAGGAGAGAACAGATATTTGGGAAGACTTTCTGGGCAAGATGATGGCATCCTATGCAGAAGGCATGTCTAAGGAACAGAAACAAGCTTTATGGCAGGACATGAGGGTAGAAAAGGGTAGAAGTCTAAGAGGTAGGCAGAAGCCAGACTAGGCAAGGTCTTGTAGGCTACCATAAGGAGGAGTTTGGTTTAATTTTTTAAGTGTTTCAGCATAACAAATCATCTCAAAACTTAGTATTTTAAAAATAATGATCATTTTATTATCTCTTACAATTCTGTGAGTTGACTGGGCTCTGCTGGGTGGTTCTTCTGTTTTGCATGATGTCAACCTGGACTGCATTATTTGAGAACTCAACTAGACAGCGAAGATGGCTTAACCACTTTTCTAGCACCTTGGCCAAGTATCGCTTCTGCTGTGTTTTAATAGTTCAAGTGAGTAACAGGCCACTCAGATTCAATGAGGGAGGTGAATGTACGAAAGTGTGAAGACTGAGAGACATAGTTCATTATAGAACAACTACCGCAGAAGCTATTTACTTTTTAAAAGGCCACTCTGGTTGTGCAGAATGAATTGTAGTGAGACAAGAATGGAATCAGAGAGGCCAGTTACAAAGTTACGGTAATATTCCAGGTAAAAGGTGGTGGTTGCTTAAATTATGGTGGTGGCTGTGAATGTGGAAATAAGTAGAGGGCTTGGGGATGGGATGAGGACGGTACACTCATCCAACAGTACAAAGTATGTCATCTAACATAGATTTAAATAAAAATTAGAGTAAGGTGTTAGAACTTTTTTATTTCAAATTAATATGAGGATACAAATTTTTAGGTTACATTGTTTTCTCTTCTAAGGTAAAGTCCAAGTTGTAGTTGAGCCCTTCACCCAGAGGGCATGTTGAATGCCCTCACATTGTGCACATTAGTTGAGATCCCACCAATTGACCTCCCTCCTCTCCCAGGTATTAGAACTCTAGTCTTCTGGGAGCTATTAAAGATTTCTTGATGGGGGACTGATAGAATGAAGATCATGTTTTGTTTTCCCCAGACAGAGTCTCACTTTGTCACACCAGAGCCTCAGTAGAGTGCTGTGGCATTATAGCTCACAGCAAGCTCAAACTCTTGGACTCAAGCGATTCTCTTATCTCAGCCTCCTAAGTATCTGGGACTACAGGCGCCTGCCACAATAACTCCCAGCTATTTTTAGAGATGGGGTCTCGCTCTTGCTGAGGCTGGTTTCAAACCCCAATTCAGCCTCCCAGAGTGCTAGGAATACAAGCGTGAGCCACTGCACCCAGTAAAAGTCATGTTTTTAAGAAGACTTGTGGGAGAAGAGTGCAGACTGGACTTAGGTAGAAACAGTGCAGAAGAGGGAGAAAATCTGAGGTGGGAGACAAGTTAGCAAGTCCATTCCTTCCATGGTCTAAGGACTAGACTAAACCCTAAACCATAGTGACTGTAGATGCAAAGGAAAGGATGAAAAGCAACATCACATGAGAGTCAACATCAAGGTAGAGTTGATAGTATTTAGTGACTCCTTTGATATGAGGATTAGGAAGAAGGGTCCTGATGCTGCAACTATTTAATACAGTTCCTCATGTTATGGTGACCCCCCACCATAAAATTATTTTCGTTGCTACTTCATAACTGTAATTTTGCTACTGTTATGAATCATAATGTAAATATCTGATATGCAGGAGACCCCCAAAGGGGTCATGACCTACAGGCTGAGAACCGCTGCTTTAGGGAAAAGAAGAAACCAGTAATGGATCTACCAATCAAGGTTCCCAGACATGGTGGTGAGATGGCTGATCACTAACAGAAATAGGAAGGTTAGAAGAGAGAGCTGGCTTTGGAGAAAAGATAATGTGTTCCTTGCCATGTCTGTTGCTTTTGGTAAGGCCATCCAAACAGAAATACTAAATTGGAAAAGTCTTAGAAATCAGGTTGCACCTCATGAGAGGCAGATCAGCCTGAGTGTACATAAAGGTGCAGGGTGAAGCAATGGGAAAGAAGGACCTTTATGGAAATGAACAGATGGGAAAGAAAAAGAATAGAGGGTCAAAGTCAGAATGTTTGTAAAATTAAGATTTGGGTTGGGGATGGTGGCTCATGCCTGTAAGCCAAGGCAGGATGGATGGCCTGAGCTCAGGAGTTCAAGACCAGCCTGAGCAAGAGTGAGACCCTGTCTCTACTATAAATAGAAAAACTAGCTGGGTGAAGTGGCAGGTGTAGTCCCAGCTACTAGGAAGGCTGAGGCAAAAGAATCACTTGAACCTAAGAGTTTGAGGCTGCTGTGAACTATGATGCTCTGGCCCTCTACCCAAAGCAACAAAGTGAGACTCTGTCTCAGAAAACATAAATAAATAAATAATGTAAAATTAAGACAGAAAAAAATGAGAGTTTCAAAAAGGAAAGGAGTGGTTGGTAGACTCAGAGGCTGCAAAGGGTACCAGGATGTGTTAAAATTGGCAATTAGATATTCAGCAAGCTTTTGGAAAGCATTTTGGAGCGATTGGAACAAGATCAACGAGACAAGATTTCAGAGGCCGAGAAAAAGTGAAAGAAAAGATGTGACACCTGTGATACAGACGACTCTGCTTTAGTTACTGGCAGCAGAGGGAAAGGAAAGGTGTATGTTTTACAATGAGAAGCCCAGCTACAAAGGAACCCAACTATATAATCTCTCTATATGAGAACTTAACTTCCTTATAAAAATGAAAATGTAGGGTGGTGCCCATAGCTCAGCAGATAGGGCACTGGGCACATACACTGAGGTTGGTGGGTTCAAATCCAGCCTGGGCTAGCTAAAACAACAAGGACAACTGCAACAAAAAAATAGCTGAGTGTTGTGACAGGCACCTGTGGTCCCAGGTACTTGGGAGGCTGAGGCAAGTGAATCACTTAAAGTCCAAGAGGTTGAGGTTGCTGTGAGCTGTGACGCCATAGTACTCTATAGGGTGACATAGTGAGAGACTCTGTCTAAAAAAAAAAAAAAAAAAGAAACAAGCAAACAAACAAAAAATCAAAATGTAAATAAAAACAACCATACTTTAGAATGGACATTTTTTGTTATCCTCACAACTAATGTTTTTTTCTCTTTTTTTAAAAAAAGAAATCACTATTTTTTTCTATGCCGATAATATGAAAACATGGTTTATTTCTTTTTCAGCCTAGAATATCCTTTTCAGGGGTCTTGCTTGGTAGGGGTAATAGAGAAAAAGAAACCTTTACAAGAAGAACTCAGACTCAGACTCCCCGACTCTTCCTGTGGTAGCCAACTTTCACCAACCTGTAGTTTGCTGCCCTGTGTTACCTTTAAAATATCTCCAGTTACGAATTTGGCAAGGAGACAGCAGGTTTTCTTTTCTTTTTGAAGTGGCTGTATTTTTCTCTCTTCTGCAACTCATTAGAAAAGTAGTTCACATGAGTCAATGACCCACAAGGCCAAGTTGCTGGAGGTTTGAGATGTTTTCAAATAAAAAGGGGGGGATTGGCATCTACAAGAAGAACCATTAGGAAAAAACGCTCCAGTGTTTCTGAGAAGTTGACATCCAATTCCAGCTGTTTGCACCAAAAATATACCAATAATATTCGGTTTGTTATTAAGTGACAATCATCTATTATTTTGCATTGTGGGCAAATGGGAAGAACACCAGAGTTCTCTAGCTCTCGTATCTAAGAGGCAGTGACATGGAATTAAATCCAAGCAAAACTGAGTTTGAATTCCTGCTTCATCACTTATTAACTGTGCCAGAGACTCCTAAATACTCTGACTGTATGTTTACTAATTGATAGAATAGTCTAAGCTTTAGCTGAGCATGTGGCTGCCCACTCATGGGCTACATTTCTAGCCTCCCTCCCAACTAGATATTGCCATGCAACCAAGTTCAGGCCAGTTGGATGTGAGCAGAAAGAATTCCCACAATTTCTGGGCTTCTTTAGGACAAAGCCATTGGCCTTGATTGTTGTCTTTCCTCCTACCCGTAGTATGGAACATGGATATGCTCGTGATCTAGCTTTGAGCATGCAGGAGATAGCAGTGGGGAGACAGGGGACCTGGGTCCCACAAAGACCTTATGGAGCAAAGCTGCTCCAATGACTTCAAATGCTCATACTAGCCTGTGAAGAGGGATAAAAATAAGCCTTAATTAAGTCACTACCTTTTGTGATCTCTTCCTTACATATTTCAGCAGTTCAGACTATAACCTTGAACACACACTTGTTTCAGAGTCTTTTGTGTTTAACTCTCTGAACCCGTCTCCTCTTGTGTAAACTGGGGATAATTCCTACTTCACATTCATGTTGTAAAGATTAAATGAGGAAATGCACAGGGGGAAAAGCCTCACACCCGCGAGGTGCACAGTGAACATTTGTTGTCTTCCCTTACGATGTTTAGAAATATGTGTTTCACATACCTTTTCAATCAATCTAGAAAATACAGAGGACTGAATGCGAAACAGCTGAATAATGTGATTTTTCACTGTGCAGGAAATTCCACTCTAGGACCCTTTAAATGTCATTTGAAAGGACTCCAGAAATAACCACATCAATCAAATGAAGTTCAGTTAATGTACCAGTAAGGCTTCCCACAAAATACCCACCAACTAGCGCAATGCCCAGCACTGATCAATGTTTATTAAAGAACAGCTACTCAGCCACTGTCCAGGCGGAGTGGAGGATGTGAGTGTCCAGGATCCTAAGTGATAACACTCCTATTGTGAGGACTGGCTGATGCTGTGGAACATAAGTGAAGTCCCCAGCAATTACATGCCCCATTCACAGGACACACTCAAATGTCTTCATCAGACTGAGCCACACAAGGGCCAGCTCTGTCTCTTGCTCACCACCGCATCCCAAGTATACAGCACATGGTGAGACCGAGTACACATTTGTCTCCTGGGAAGAACATCGATAAAAACTCTATCTGCTACTTTTAATCTTTTTAATCTCCATTGCTTCTCTCCTCTCCCTCTCCAACAAAAAAGGAAACTGACATACCAAAGTGAAGCAACTTGCCCAAATGGACACGGTTGCTAAAGTCTAGAGTCAAGACTTGCGACAAACTCAGGCCTGGCTGGGGTCACATTTTGAAGTCATCCTATTTTCAGGCTGGATAGATGCTCTTTTTTCAGAGCAGACTTTAGGACACACGTGACATTGCCAGTGGGTGAAGAGAAGCAACATGGGGAAAGAGGAAGTTGGGTTGGAATGTTTTCTTCTATATTTTACAAATGTGCTAATGTGTAATGCCCTTTACTCTTGCACCATAAATACCAGAGCAACAGACAAGTCACTGATCCTTAGCAAGATACGTCATGGTCACTGCTCTCCAGCAAGGCAATGAGCAGAGCGAGGTCCCCGTGGCTGTGAAGGCTGAAGAGTTGACTGTGAGGTGTGGGGAGGGATGGCTCGGGAGGAAGCTCTGGAGGGGGCAGGTTCTTCTTTTTTAGTGGACTTTCCCTCCTGCCTTATCTACAAACTATTACTATTCTTCAGAGACATATTGTTTTTAGCAACTATGTACTAATGAAGATACCTGCTGGTTAGGTTTTTGAGGTAAATGCTTTTGCAAGGACATTTGTAAATTTAAAAAAAAAAAGAAAAAACAGGGTGCTTGCTTCGGCAGTACATATGCTCAAGTTGGAACAATACAGAGAAGATTGGCATGGCCTCTGGGCAAGGATGACACGCAAATTCGTTAAGCGGTCCATATTTAAAAAAAACAAAAAAACAGGTAAGGATGAAAAGCTCCAGATGAAAAAAATGGCCCTTTTGCGGCCTTTTTTCTCTGTTTAGATTGGGAAATGCTATCTTTTTGGCATCTCTAGAATGCTGGCTGATGTTTGAAAAATGAAAAGAAAACCTACATTTGATCATCCTTCCATATTTCCACTCACCCCCAATAAAATAAATATTTATTTGTATTATATATTATATGTGTGTGTGTGTGTGTGTGTGTATGGGTGGGTTCCTAGTCTACAAAGTTTGTATAGGTGTTATCTGTAAATATTGTATTTGTCCTGAGATGTTTATGGGGATATGTAACCTTTTTTCTGCTTTCACTTTCTTTTTAACCCTTTTCTTGTCTTACCTCTTGATGCTCTTTTTTTCTAACCTGAAACACAGAGGTGGACACTGTCCAGGGTGGGAATGTGGAAACGGCCTCAGTGTTCTTCCGACTCTCTCTTCTGCCCCTATAGGTGGAGGAAAAAAAGGCTTTCTCATGTTTCGCCATCCTGGGTCTAAACTTATAGACAATCTTTTGTGAAAATCCGTCGCCATGAAGGACAGTAGTAGGATCTGCCTTCAATCCAACTTGGTGTTCTGAGGCCACATGAGTCACCCTCAGAAATAAAGGCCACTCACATTTAGCCAGTGGTGGTGAAGTGTAGAGGAGGAAGACCCCTGCTCCACCCGTTAACCAAACTTTGTGTGTCTTCTGAGACTTGGGATAGATTCTGAAAGGAAGAAATTGTCCTCGAATTAGCACCTACAAGGAAAAATAATAAGGAAACAAAAATGCATTGGAGGAGAGGGAGAATGTGGAGGAGATGGATCAGGTTTGAAATTGTTTACTTAGGGAACAAAGGGGAAAAGTAAAAAGCCACGGAGGGACATTTTCTGAAATTTCCAGATCTTTTGTAAAATCCTAAACCTCTTTTCTATGTTCTTGCCACTGTGGGTATGAGGCCCTGGAGGGGCAAAGGAGGGTAGCGAGGGCAGGTGGGCGTGGCCGGGCGGGAAGAGTCAAGGGCACAGATTCAGGTCAGGGAGGATCCTGGTGAATAAGCATCGACAAAACTTCTTCCTTTCACACCCAAGTTTTTAAATATAGCCCGCCTTCTATGTGGAGGATGGGGGAGCTGTGAAAACATCAAATGGGTGGCAAAACCAAACCAGCCTAAATTTATAGTCAACTGCCTCAGTAACAATTGCAATCCACACATAGAAAAGGAAATGGCTATTCTTAAAAGTCATTCCTAAGTATAAAAACAATGCATGTATGACTGTTCAGGAATACTATACTGTCCATAAATGAGTAAACAAAAAACATTCCTATTGGTTAAAAAAAAGTAGTCAACTATGGTTATGTTTTTTTTAGCTGAGCTCTCATTTCTAGGATGAAACAAATACACAGGCCCCTTTGCCTATGTAACTCTTCCCTGAGTGCCAAGAGCAGGGTTAGAATCCACAACCTGTTCTCATGCCCATTTGGCACACAAAAAAAGAAACAGCATCATGGGGGACAGACCGTCAAGGCAGAAGTGGCCCCACTTTGCAGTAATCACACCATGGCATGCACGGTGCATTATCAGGTCAAATGAAGCAGCTTGCAATATGTTTAGAGACTTTAAAATTTTTCACACAGGCTCAGCACCTGTAGCTCAGTGTGTAGAGTGTCAGCCACATACACTGAGGCAGGAAAGTTCAAACCTAGCCAGGGCCTGCTAAACAACAATGACAAATGCAACTAAAAGAAAATAGCTGGGTGTTGTGGTGGGCACCTGTAGTCTAGTTACTTGGGAGGCTGAGGCAAGAGAATCACTTAAGCTCAAGAATTTGAAGTTGCTGTGAGTTGTGAGGCCACAGCACTCTATCAAGGGCAACATAGTGAGACACTGTCCCAAAAAATATTTTTTGCACACACATATATGTACAGATTGAAGAGTCTTTTTGTCTCTCTTATTGAGGAGCATGGACTGTAGAAAGATTCTAGCATAATGTCCCATATTCTTACATCAAATGGGAAGATGATCCCATGTACAAATACATTTTAAAAATGCTTTGTTAAATAAAGGGAAGCAGGACACATGAGGGGAGGACTTCTGACAAGCTCTGTGAATCTCAAAGAGGAGATGTATGTGGTGGGGAGATTCCCCTCACATATTTACCAATAATGCTATTTAGTTAGGTCATGTTAAAGGACTAGAGACTTAAAGAGCAAACTAAAACTCTTCTTAGAGGCTCAGCATTTCATTAATTCAACAAGCATTTATAAGGCCAGAGAGACAGAAATACTTGCTAAGGACTCGTATGCACCAAGCGTTGTCCTAGCTTATTGAGTAGGTGGGGTGGAAGGGCATAAGTTCCTGTCCTCAGCAAGCTCACATTTACATAATAGAAGATAAGCAAAGGAGAGGTACACAGAGAGAGAGTCTCACAGCTCAGCGGAAAAAATTAAAAAGCCAAGAGCTGAGTGAGAAGGATGGGAGCCTTGTCGAGATAGGAAGGAATCTTTCCAGGAAGGAGGGCCAGCAGATGCAGAGGCCTTGGCTGGAAACCTGCTGGCAAGTTCACGGGAGTGAAAGATGAGGCTGAGTGGGGCTGAGAGTGGGAGGAGAGTGAAGGCAGAGAAGGGCAGGACCAGGAAGGCCGGAGTGAAGGCCCAGCACGAGGCCACCCGGTCCTGTTGTTTCAGCTGGGGTGTTTCTACTGTTTTACTTTTTATTTTAAAGTACTTTCAAAGTTACAGAGAGGATGTAAGAATATACCAACAACTCCCATATACCTTCCACCCAGGTTCCCTATTGTCATTATATCAGCTAGAGAGGCACCAAGGATGGTCCTCTGGAATTTGACGTCACAGCGGGTTCTTTTCTTCTGTCCCTTTTTGCGCTCTCTTTGTACAGTTCAATTGATCTGTTGAGGGGTCCTCTTGGAAAGAACTCTGACTTGCATTTTGCATTCACAAATTGGAAAACCTTGCTGTTGGTCCTGGCAGGGTATCTCCTTTGTCTGGGGTAGATTTTGTACCTGCTGAAACTGCAGAGCCCGATTTTCATGAGGAAAAAATAAAAACTATTATGTAATAAAGGCTTTTTTATTCCCTCCTGTTCATTCATTCATTTACCTCTGTGCAGACTCATGGATTCCTATTACATTTGATGGGTTATGATCTATGACTTCATTATTTCTTTAGGTGCTCAAATTGCCCCAGGTTTGGCCAAGGGGAGCCCCTCAGCCTGCCTCCCGTGCTCTTTTGACGTGTCTTCATCATTTTTGAAGCTCCCCATTACTTTCTGGCCTAAGAAACTGTTTTAGGGTCCTCCTGTGCTTTCTCTGGCCCAGTCCTGGAATCAGCCATGTTTCCCAGGAGCCTTTTAGTGAGGAATATTTAGAAACCAAGATCTAGGTTTAAGTGTCACCATAGGTACTAGGGTGTTACTGCCTCGACTGAAATAGGAAATGCACACACACACACACACCCATAAAACATAAGAACACAACATGGACACACAACACACACATATCAACAGCTCCTTCTATAGCTAGCTAGCTAGGTGTATATTTTAAAATACAATGACTTCAGCCCACTATGTCTAATTCCAGTTAAAAGCACAGGATTCATTCTGGCCTTCGCTTTTTCCATTTTACTTACATCGTTGCTTCTTCCTCCTTTAAGTAAGGAATTTTTTAATCCCATTGCTGCCGCTTCAACCTTGGGAGCTTGTGCCACCCCCTCCTCAGCCACAGCACTTTCGTGGCTTCCTGCCTGCCTTCTTGGCCCAGGTCTTCAGGCCTGCCAGCCATGGCTGCTGTAAAAGAAGAGAACATTTTTTTTTTCTTGTTCTGTTGCCCAGGCTGGAGTGCAGTGCTGCAATCACATCTCACTGTAACCTCAAACTCCTGGGCTCAAATGATCCTCCCACCCCAGACTCCCAAGTAGCTGGAATTGCAGCTTGTTTTTTTGTTTTGTAGAGACAGGTTCTCACTATGTTGCTGAGGCTGGTCTCAACCTCCTGAGCTCAAGCGATCCTCCCACCTCAACCTCCCAGAGTGCTAGGATTATAGGAGTGAGCCACTGCACCTGGCCTAATTTATTTAAAAGGGAAGAAAAGAGAAAAGAGGAAGAGAAAAAGACAGACATTGGAGAATTCTTGTCCCTTTTTATTTTGTAAAATTTAAAACATAACAAAAAATAAAGCTGGTAGTATATTGATCCCTTTCCATCACCTAGAATCAATAATTCTCAGCTCTCAGTTGGATTTCTTTGATCAATTTCCCTAGGTACTCCCCCTCTCTTGGGGTTATTTCGAAACAATCCAATAAATCACATCATTTAATCTATAAATATTTCTGTGTGCATAAAATATCTTTATAATCATGTAAACATGTACTATAATCATGTACATTAAAAATTCACAATGATGTCTTAAAACCATCAAACATCTTCTAGGCACTGTTCAAATGACCTCAGAGAAGTGATTGTCTCAGTAGGTGTTTTGAAAGGATCTCTTTGGCCACTGAATGGAGCATGTGCTGTTGGAGAGGAGAAAAGTGAGGAAGATCAATGAGGAATGTACTGGTGCTTTAGCTACAGACGATGTTTACTTGGGTCAGGGTGTCTCATGGAGATAAGAAATGGTTGATACTTGATATGTTTTGGAGATAAGCCAGCCAGATTTGTTGAATGGATAGATGTGGGGATGAGAGAAAAAGAAGAATAAAGAATGTTTCCTAAGTTTTTGGTCCAAGCAACGTAATGATTATCCTAATAAATTACCTAGTACTGTCCAACAGATTACCCCAAAACATAATCATCTATAATCTCTTCTGGTTTCTGTGGGTCAGAAGTTCAGACAGGTCACAGCAGAGATGACTTGTTTCTGTTCTGCCTCTGGAGCCCCAGCTGGAAGGCTTGAAGACCGGAGGCTGGAATGATCTGAAGACTTATTCAAGTACATGTCTGATGGTTACTGAGGGCTCAGCCCTGACCTGTGGTGATCAGCTGGAATATGTACACATAGCTTCCCTGTGGTCTGAGCCTGTTCCGAGCATGGTGACTGTATTCCAGAAGTGCTCAAGCATCCAGAGAGAGATAGAGAGCCAAGCAGAGGCAACTTTATCCTTTCTATAATCTAGTCCCAGAAGTCACATGATGTCACTTGCTCTGAACTGTGTGGGTCAAGGTAGCCACAAACCCCACCTAGATCCAAGGAGAGAGAGCATGGACCCCACATTTCAGTGGGCACAGTGTTAGGTTCCTTGTAAGAGGAACAAAGGGATGCGGTAAGTAAATCAGCGTAGCTATCGTTAGCAGACTCTGTCTGGCACAGGAGCGCTCCACCAAACAGGGATGACTGGGTAATGCGGTTTGGGTGAGAGTAATAAATCTACTTTCACAAAGCAGGAATAGACAGTGGCATGTAAGACTCTGGAGAGACGTCCACGTTAGAGATACAGGCTTAGGGGTCATCACAGTGATTAAGATCATGAGATTGGATGAAATAAATAAAATGTTTATCCCAACTACTTGGGAGGCTAAGGCAAGAGAATCACTTAAGCCCAAAGAGTTTGAGTTTGCTGTGAGCTGTGATGACATCGTACTCTACAGAGGGCGACAAAGTGAGACTCTGTCTCAAAAAAAGAAAAGAAAAATTTAAGTGATCTGTTGTATGATAATGTGAATACATGTACGTACAAGGGACACTACTGAACCGAACATTCAGAAATGATTAAGATGGTAAGCTTTTGTTTTAACTACAATTTTAAAACCCCTAAACCTTCCTGGTCTGCTCTGGTCTTGCCTGTCCACATGGCTGCGTGGCAGTGGGAATCTGAGCCAAAAGGGCTTTGACTTCACTGATGTGGCCAGTGGAGGTGGCGCTGCAGGCCTGGGATGAGGGGTGTGGCTGGTGGCAGAGTAGCCATAGCAGGCAGAAGGCCTGAGTCTGTGCTTGCCCCAGGGAATACAGACAATGCACTGAACACGACTTCTTCCACCAGGAAAACCAGGCTCTACTTATTCCTTTATTACCCTCTCTTTAAATTACCCACTAAGTGTTTTATTTCCACTAGTAAATCTGTGATTTCCAGCAGTGTCTGTGGCTCCGAGAGTAGAGCACCAGCCCGTACACCAAGGGTGGCTGTACATGCTCTGCATGCTACTTGACCACATGAGGATCACCTGCCATTGTGATCCACATCCTTTCAAGCTCAAGCAGATGTATCAATGAAAACAAGCCAGAAGTGTCTACTCAGAGTTACTGCCTCTAATAAAACTCAAACGACAAAGATGGGTGTGTCTAGGAGGAAGAGACCCAAAGCTGTTAAAGAATGGAGCCAACATCTACAGCTGAACGTTCCAAGCAAGACAATCATGGGGGAGTCTACGGAAGATACAAAGAATGGAATGCACCAGAAGAAGGACTACCCCAATTCAGCATATGGAAGGACTGGGATTGGCTTCCCACACCAGACTCTACACCAGGAAACTGAGTGAACAGGAGAAAGGAGATGAGAGCCTCCTGGACATGAGCTGCCCCGGGTGAGTGGAAACCAACTTGGCAAAAACCATCACCACCAAAGGCTGGAAAGAAAGAGCAGAGATGGATACCGAGGGGGCCTCGTGGAGAGTTTGTTTAGGAGGAGAAAGTCAACATTGAGCTCAATTCATCACTCTATTCTCGGGCACCACTTTGCTCCCTTTCCTGGTTCAACCTAAAGGCCTGCTCTGGGAGTTGCCTGCTAATCCTCTGAAGTCTTTTGTGATTTCTGCCATGATAATCCACAGGAGAAAATCTGAACTTGCTGAAAATAATGAAAATCAACACAGAAATAAGTACTTCTTTATAAATATCAATTTGAACAGATTGTTTACAAGCTGAAACAGCTCAAATGTATAATGCATATACCTTCTAAAATCCAGAAAAAGGGAAGAGACAATATAACCCAAGGTTTGGCAAACGATTTCTGTGAAGGGCCAGATAGCAAATATTTTCAGATCTGCAGGCCATATAATCTCAGTAAATGAGACAAAAACGTGCCTAGAGGGCTTAGGTAATTATGTGAGTTGAATATGGTCAGAAAAACATGCCCCTACTGTCAAGTATAAAAAATATCTAGCATTGTTCTAAAAAAGGAAATTTCACTTTGCTTTTAGCTCACAAAAGTACTGGAAAAAATGAAGACCACATGGCAAGTCGATCAAGTGCATTGGCAGCCAGGACCTGCTGTGGTTTGTCCACTTGTCTGACCATTGCTTTGATTGTGGCAGGGCTTATTTCTAATCTCTTTGTAAGCGTGAGCTCTTCATGTCATTTTCCTGATACCTTCTCTCATTTTCAAAGTGTCATGCATTTTAAAAATTGAATTAAAATAAAAATAACTTTGAGATTGTGTTATAGAATCCTCCCAACAACCCCCCAGCCCCCCACCCTCCCGCCAACCAATGACTTAGATTTCAAAGTATTAAACCAGGCATGTGGACATTTTGGTATTTGATATCCTTTGTCCTGTATGGCATTTGAGGAGCAGCTATGGGCAAAGCTTCAGTGACCCAAAGAATCAAATAGGAAAGTCCCCCCTTAAGAAAAGGCATGCTGCCCATTGACCTAGTGATATGAGTAATTATAATCCTAATTGTTCCATGATCCTTCTATCAAAGCAAGAAGCTAAAGCAGCCTCACATCACAACTTTGGAGACTATCATGAGAAAGGGCATTTTATTTCCTTTTTTCTAAACTCTTCAAATGGAGTTTGTTTGCCAGCCTTCCCTAGCAAAACAAAAACAAGAAGATCTAACCCCGAATTGTAGAAACAAAGAATTTATCTGTATTAGATTGTTGTTTATAAGCAAGGTTGTGAGTGATCTGGCTAAAATCACCTCCTTTAAAAACAATTAATCTCAAATTTCTGCCATCCCAATATTAGAACCCCCTCTCCTGAGAACTCAGGTTATCATAGAATCAAAGGGATTAATACCCATATCAAAGACCACTTTCTTCCTTCATTTAATCATTTCTCTGTGCATAAAAAAGGTCGCTCATGGGGAAATGAATCAAATAGAAACTGGAAAATTAGCTGCAATCCAAGTAATCTTTTTATTGGAGCAAATCATCTCAGTCCTGGGTATTTGGTAAGCAGCCATTAAGCTGATAAATAGATTTTTTCTTTCCCAATAAACAGAAAACATGAGAGGAAGGAATTTTCTTTCACCAAGAAGGTACAGCAAATTCCAAGAGTAATTTTTTTTAAGACCCTAAACTGATAAGACATTTTTATGCAGTGAGAGGAAGTATTAGCTGTTGGGGTGCCCATTTTTGAATTCTAACCTTGTAGTTTATATATGTGCTCTTGGCTCTGCAGTCTTATACTCTTACCCAGAGAGACAATATTGCAAAGTGGTTAGAGATCAGGGTAGAAAATTCATTCAAAGAAATAAAAACAGAGAACTTTCCAAACCTAAAGAAAGATATCAATATTCAGGTACAAGACGGTCATAGAATACCATGAAAATTCAACCCGACTAAGACTACCTCAAGGTATTTAATAAGTAAACCCTCAAAGGTCAAGGCTAATAAAGAATCCTAAACTCGAGAAAAGAAACAACCTGTAAAGGAGCTTCAATACGTGTGGCAGCAGACTTCCCAGCAGAAATGTTAGCTGCTGGGAGAGTGGTATGACATATTCAGAGTGCTGAAAGATCTGGCTGGGTGTGGTGGCTCACACATATAATCCTGGCACTCTGGGAGGCCAAGGCAAGTGGATTGCTTGAGTTTAGGAGTTTCAGACCAGCCTAAGCAAGAAAGAGACCCTGTCTCTACTGAAAATAGAAAAACTGAGGCAAGGCAATCACTTGAGCCTAAGAGCTTGGGGTTACTGTGAGCTATGATGTCATAGCACTCTACTCAGGGTGCCCAAGTGAGACTCTGTCTCAAAAACAAAAAAGAAAAAACCAAAGTGCTGAAGGAAAAAGAAAAACTTTCATCTCAGAATATTTTTCAAACAAAAACATCCTTTAAATATGAAGGAGAAGTAAAGGCTTTCCCAGACAAACAATAGCTGAGGGACTTCATCAATACCACATTGGCCCTAAAAGAAATGTTAAAGAAATGTTACTCTTCATTCTGAAAGAAAAGGATGTTAGTGAACAGTAAGAAATCACTGGGGCGGTCCCTATGGCTCAAGGAGTAGGGCACCGGCCCCACATGCCAAGGGTGGCGGGTTCGAGCCCAGCCCCAGCCAAAAACTGCAACAACAACAACAACAAAAGGTGTAAAACATAATGGTAACAGTAAGTTCACACACAAATAAAGAATACTCTAGCACTAATTGTGGTATACAAATCACTCATACCTTGAGTAGGAAGACTGAAAAACAAACGTATCAAAAATAATAATTATGGCTCGGCACCTGTGGCTCAATGGGCTAAGGTGCTAGCCACGTACCCCTGAGCTGGCGGGTTTGAATCCAGCCCAGGTCTGCCGAACAACAATGACGGCTGCAACCAAAAAATGGCTGGGCGTTGTGGCGGGCGCCTGTAGTCCCAGCTACTTAGGAGGCAGAGGCAGGAGACTCACTTGAGCCCAGGAATTGGAGGTTGCTGTGAGCTGTGATGCCACAGCACTCTATCTAGGGTGACAGCTTGAGGCTCGGTCTCAAAAAAAAAAACCAATAACAAAAAAACAAAAATAATAATTATAGGCTTAGCGCCTGTGGCTCAATGGGATAAGGTGCCAGCCACGTACACCTGAGCTGGCGGGTTTGAATCCAGCCTGGCCCACCAAACAACAATGAAAGCTGCAACCAAAAAATGGCCAGGCGTTGTGGTGGGCGCCTGTAGTCCCAGCTACTTGGGAGGCAGAGGCAGGAGACTCGCTTGAGCCCAGGAATTGGAGGTTGCTGTGAGCTGTGATGCTATAGCACTCTATCCAGGGTT
>CAUYON010138728.1:0-28868 GCA_963573935.1 Arctocebus calabarensis
AAAAAATATTTGTTAATACACTAAATATTAATAAATATTAAACTCACATAAACAAAACTTCTTTTAAGAGTACAAAAGATTCCTGATCAAAAAGTTTGAGAATCAGAATGGAAGAAAAAGTATCCAATGTACTCAGCCCTAATATGAAGCTAATTTATAGCTTTCATATGAAGGCTAAAACCCAACTATAGCACAAGAATACAGAGAAAAGGGAAAGAGAGGGGAGGGGAAGGGGGAGGATGGGTGGAGGGAGGGCAATTAGTGGGAACTCACCTACAGTGCATCTTAGCAGGGTACTGGTGAAACTTATTAAATGTAGAGTATCAATGTCTTTATATAGTGATCAAGAAAATGCCATGAAGGCTATCTGTAACAAGTATGATAAAAATATTTCTGAATGTATATGAAGCACATTGTGCCCTATGATTGCACCAATGTACACAATTATGATTCAATAAAATTATAAAAAAAAAAAAAGTTGAAAAAAAAAAAAAGTTTGAGAATCGTCCAGGCATGATAGCTCACGCCTATACTCCGAGCACACTGGGAGGCCAAGGCAGGTAGATTGCTTAAGATCAGGATTTCAAGAATGGCCTGAGCAAGAGTGAGAGACTGTCTCTACTAAAAAGTAGAAAAATTAGCCAAGTGTTGTAGCCTGCACCTTGTAGTCCCAGCTACACAGGAGGCTGTGCCAATAGGATCGCTTGAGCCAAGGAGTCTGAGGTGCTGTGAGCTCTAACGCCATAACACGCTAGCCTGGGGCAAGCAAAGGTGAAACTCTCTCAAAAACAACTTTTTTTTTTTTTTGAGAGAATCTCACTATGTCACCGTTGGTAGAGAGCTATGGTGTCACAGCTCACAGCAACCTCAAACTCTTGGGCTTAAGTGATTCTCTTGCCTCAGCCTCCCAAGTAGCTGGGACTACAGGTGCCCACCACGATGCCCAGCTATGTTTTGTTGCAGTTGTCACTGTTGTTTAGCTGGCTCCAATCCACCAACTTCATTGTATGTGGCTGGCGCCATAACCACTGTGCTATGGGGGCCAAACCAAAAATAATTTTTTTTTTTTTAAATCAATGACACAGATACTTTCCTCAAAAGTCTTTAGATAGGCTTGGTGCCCATAGCTCAGTGAGTAGGGCACTGGCCACATAAACCAAGGCTGACAGATTCGAGCCCAGCCGGGCCTGCTAAACAACAATGACAACTACAACAAAAAATAGCCAGGTGTTGTGGTGGGCACCTGTAGTCCCAGCTACTCAGGAGGCTGAGGCAAGAGAATCACTTAAACCCAAGAGTTGGAGGTTGCTGTGAGCTGTGACACAACAGCACTCTACTAAAGGCGACATAGTGAGACTCTGTCTCACAAAAATTAAAATTAAAATAAAAGTCTTCATGTAGGAAAGTGTAACAAATGAAATACATATTCTCAGCCAAAAAATCACCTACTTATTACAAATGCACAAAGATAGCATATATTTTAAAGGAATTTAACCAGGTGGTACCTGTAGCTCAAGGGGCCCCAGCCACATACACCACAGCTGGTGGGTTGGAATCCGCCCGGGCCTACCAAACAATGACAACTACAAACAAAAAATAGCCGGGTGTTGTGGCAGGTGCCTGTAGTCCCATTAGTTGGGAGGCTGAGACAAGAGACTTGCTTAAACCCAGGAGCTTAAGGTTAGCATGAGCTGTGATGCCACAGTGCTCTACCCAGGAAGATAGCTTGAGGTTCTGTCTAAAATAAATAAATAAATAAATAAAGGAATTTAACCATGTAGTAAAAGTTGAATCCCTACAAAGCAACAAAAACCAAGAGTTGGCAAAAAACCAAACTCTCCCCCCAAAAAGGAGCTTATATCATCTAGGATAGGCTATAAACAAATACCTTTTTAAAAAATTATTCTTACAAAACAATATACACTATCATAATTGCCAAGTAAGTCCTTTGACAACTCATGTCCCAAATTTCAGATTTAGCTATTTCAATCCCCTTTTTTTCTCTAGTCCTATGAGCAGCTGAGTCTCATTGCTAGCCTGCTCCTCCCTTTCAGGTCATTGTTCTACTCCATTGTCCTGATTCTTTCCCCTCAGTACAGTCAAACATTCAGCTTCACACTGGTGCTCTGAATGTTTATAGAACCACTGTTAAAAGTAGATCCATTAGGCTTCCAAGAAGAATGTTGACTGTAGTTACAAATTAAGGCAAAACATAGTTAAAGAAAAATACACAGCCAGGGTGGAAGCTCACACTTATAATCCTCATACTTTGGGACCCGTGGCCAAAGGATCACTTGAGTTCAGGAGTTAAGAAACCAGCTTGGGCTAGAGTGAGGCCTCAACCTCTATCTCTACACAAAAGTAGAAAAAATTACCCAGGCGTGGTGGCCCACCTCTATTCCCAGCTACTTGGGAGGCTGAAGCAGGAGGATCACTTGAGCCAACAGGACAGAACAAAACCTTTATCTCTAAAAAAAAAAAAAAAAAAAAAACAGGTCACCTTGTAAAGCTATTATTAACTTGAGGTCTATGGTGTCTCCAGGAATGATTTCTATAAACTCCCTGAAATTGTATTCAGACTTTTTTTTTTTTTTTGAGACAGAGCCTCAAGCTGTCACCCTGGGTAGAGTGCCATGGCATCACAGCTCACAGCAACCTCCAACTCTTGGGCTCAAGTGAGTCTCCTGCCTCCGCCTCCCAAGCAGCTGGGACCACAGGCACCTGCCACAACACCCGGCCATTTTTTGGTTGCAGCCATCATTGTTGTTTGGTGGGCCCGGGCTGGATTTGAACCTGCCAGCTCAGGTGTACGTGGCTGGCACCTTAGCCCGTTGAGCCACAGGCGCAGAGCCAAGACTTTTTTTTTTTGAGACAGTCTCACTATTGTCCAGACTAGAGTGCTATACCATCAGTCTAGCTCATAAACCTGAAACTCCTAGGTTCAAGTAATCCTCCTGTCGTGTATTTAAATTTTTATGAATATACATAGTATAGATTTTTCTAGGAGGTGGGCACTGGGTCCACTGTTTTCATCACTTTCACATAGCAAATTTTAACAAAAAAAAAGAAGAAAAAAAGACTCCCTGTTCTATAGCTTGAATACCACAAATGTAAATTCTTCTGAATAGTCTGAACAGTCTCATTAACTGTTAAGAAACTGCAGATATTTGAATTACATGGTTTATTAAGAATAAAGACAAAATAGGAATAAAATATTCACCAACCAAAGAGTTGTGAGTTTTCCATGTCTTGATGATTTTCATGAAGCAAAATACTTGGCAGTTAGCTTAACACTAACAATTGAGATGTAGATATACCTCAGCCACATAGCTACTAACTTAGCACTTAGAATTTAACCAAATTCAATGTCTTTTAGTACTACAACTGAGAAAACCCACGATAAAATTACTTCCAATGGCTTTACACTACAAATATTTGGGGTTTTATTTATTTTTATTTTTTTATTTTTTTTTGAGACAGTCTCACTAAGTCGCCCGCAGTAGAGTGCAATGGTATAACAGCTCATAGCAACCTCAAACTCTTGGGCTTAAGCGATTCTCTTGCCTCAACTTCCCAAGTAGCTGGGACTACAGGCACCTGCCACAACACCAGGCTATTTTTTTTTTTTTTTTGATACAGAGCCTCAAGCTGTCACCCTAGATAGATTGCTGAGGCATCACAGCTCACAGCAACCTCCAATTCCTGGGCTCAAGTGAGTCTCTTGCCTCCGCCTCCCAAGTAGCTGGGACTACAGGCACCCACCACAACGCCCGGCCATTTTTTTTGGTTGCAGCCATCATTGTTGTTTGGCGGGGCCCGGGCTGGATTAGAACCCTCCAGCTCAGGTGTATGTGGCTGGCGCCTTAGCCCGCTGAGCCACAGGCACCCAGCCCAGGCTATTTTTTTGTTGCAGTTGTCATTGCTGTTTAGCTGGCCCAGGCTGGGTTCGAATCCACCAGCCTGGGTGTATGTGGCCGGCGCCCTACTCAGTGAGTTACGGACCCAGCCATAGGGTTTTATTTTTTAACTGTTTCAAATGGCTCTAAGAGTTATAGTATAAAATTTAATTTCCCAGGTCTTTCCACCTAATATACAACTGCCAAGAGATTAGTGACTGGTTCAAAATAGGAAATAAACAGTTCAACGTCAACTGTAGTGCAGATAAGTTACATAATAAAAATTAAGTTTGAAAGAACAAAAAAGCAATAAAGGAAATGACACCTTCCTATATTCTATGGCCAATTACACTAAATTTAAAATTAGCATTTATTTCACTAATTCATAATCATAGTACTTTTTAAGTAATCACAGGTCAATTTTTGGACTAGTCAAATACATGTGACCAATCTGTCACCCATGAAAATAATTATTTAATTTACCACTAACTGAAACAGGTATTTCATACCTTATAGACAGAAAACTCAGCTAAGAAATTGTACAGTCTAAAATGAATATAAATCAATCATTATGACAGAAGAACTTATTTGAGAGTCAAAATGAACAAAATATTCTGTGTCAGCAAAATGTCTCTTGTCAAAATCTACTCTTTAACATTTCATTATAATGTACTAAAACAAATGTCCTTCCCAACTCTATGGAGAAACAAATCTTAAATCATCCTAATTCAAACCTACTAGTTGGAAACACACAAGTATCTTCTGACTATGAAATGAATTGCTTATTGTCACACAAAGTTTTAAAGTAAAGACCTTAAAAAGGTTCAAGTCCAAACATGTTACAAAGAGTTTTCACCACTTTTCTCTTTTTAGAATTATTGTTAATAAAAACAATGGGAGCACTAGTACATATAAATTAATTTTACAAATAATTTATATATAAATTACTTAAGAGCCAGGCAGGTCGGAGAGTTTATGGCAGTTTTCTTTATATTGTATACAGTAACCATAATTAAGATAAATTCCTATTTAAAAGATTAAGAAAGGCGTGGCGCCCACAGCTCAGTGGTTAGGATGCTGGCCACATATACCGAGGTGGGCAGATTTGAACCTGGCCAGGGCCTGCTAAGCAACAATGACAACTGCAACAAAAAAATAGCCAGGGGCAGTGCCTGTGGCTCAGTGCCCTATATACTGAGGGGGAAGGGCTCAAACCCGGCCCGGGCCAAATTGCAACAAAAAATAGCTGGGTGTTGTGGTGGACACCTGTAGTTCCAGCTACTCGGGAGGCCGAGGCAAGAGAATCGCCTACGGCCAAGAGCTGAAGGTTGCTGTGAGCTGTGATACCACAGCACTCTACCGAGAGCAACAAAATGACACTCTGCCTCTGGAAAAAAAAGAAAAACAAAAAATAGCTGGGTGTTGCAGCAGGCGCCTATAATCCCAGCTACTTGGGAGGCTAAAGCAAGAGAATAGCTTAAGCCCAAGAGTTTGAGGTTGCTGTGAACTGTGATATCACAGCGCTCAACCTAGGGTGACATAATAAGACTCTGTCTCCAAAAAAAAAAAAAAAAATAGAAGAGCCCTGGACAATCAATTCAGTAAGATAAAATAAAAATTTTAAATAAATACATAAATAAATAAAAGATTAAGAAGAATGTAATCATTCAGCAGATACAAATTAGACAATGTATAGAGAAGCAATGAATTTTTTTTTTTGAGACAGAGTCTCACTTTCTTGCCCTCTGTAAAGAAGTGCTGTGGCGTCATCACAGCTCACAGCAACCTCAAACTTCTGGGTTCAAGCAATCCTCTTGCCTCAGCCTCCCTAGTAGCTGGGACTACAGGCGCCCACCACAACACCTGGCTATTTTTTTAGAGATAGTCTTGCTCTTACTCAGGCTGGTCTCCATCTACTGACCTCAAGCAATCCACTCGTTTCTGGCTCCCAGAGTGCTGGGATTACAGATGCTACATTTATTTATAAGTAAGTTTTTGAGCACATTTTGTGTGCTAAAAAACAGACAGATAGATAGATGGTCCCTGCCCTCTAATAACTTACAGTCCCTTAGAGAATGAAAACTAAAAGAAAAATAGTCCTTCCTTTTTTTTTTTTGGTGAGATAGTGTTACTTTGTCACCCTCAGTAGAGTGCCATTGTGTCATAGCTCACAGCAACCTCAAACTCTTGGGCTCAAGTGATTCTCTTGCTTCGGCCTCCCAAGTAGGGACTACATGTGCGTGCCACAACATCCAACTATTTTTAGAGACAGGGTCTCGCTCTTGCTCAGGCTGGTCTCGAATTCGTGAGTTCAAGCAATCCACCCGCCTCTGCCTCTGAGTACTAGGATTATAGGCATGAGCTACCGCACCCAATCCTTCCATTCCTAAATGAATCCTTGTAACATACTATTTTCAGTATTAACATGAGCCAATTTTATCCAGTGATGAACTTTAATGACTCAGAAAATATCAAGACTTTCAAATTAAAATAGGAGTAAGTCCTTCTTAGCAGAGACTAAATAAAATCTCCCATTATTATCTCCATTCTATCACAATCTAATACTCCTCCCTTCATCTTACAACCTACAAACTTCTCAGCTGGGCACCCATAGCTCAGTGAGTAGGGCACCAGCCACATAGACTGAAGCTGGCACGTTCGAGCCCAGCCTGGGCCTGCTAAACAACAATGACAACTGCAACAAAAAAAATAGCTGGGCATTGTGGTGGGCGCCTAAGGTCTCAGCTACTCAGGAGGCTGAGGTAAGAGAATCACTTAAGCCCAAGAGTTAGAGGTTATTGTGAGCTATGACATCACGGTACTCTACCAAGGGTAACATAGAGACACTCTGTCTCAAAAAAATAAATAAATAAATAAAATAACCCACACACATCTCTTTTTCACATAGTTTATTATCTCAGTAATCTACTTTAGATTTATGACTTTACACATTCCACATGGGTTATCTGGAGGTTTAAAAATAAAAAAGTAGTGATAATTGGCAGCACAAGACTCAAGTTTTAAAGATGAAACATATTTTCAGTTGTCTATTTCTAAGAATGTTCCCGTAAAAAACTTGCAATATAACGAACCCACTAAAAATAAATGCCGTATTCTTAAGAGAAAAAGGAATTTTCCCTTCAACTAGTTTCCTACCCTTAAACGTGGAAAGTCAGCTATCCAGCGACCATCACATATCAGGGACAGCATAACATTTTCTTATGCAACTTTCAATTTTTATAAGAACTAATTTCTTTAAAATACAAATAAAACCAACTTTAAGTGAAACCATTTACAAGAACCTTTGATCAGAATCAATATTTTTATATAATCTGCTTCTTAAGCCTCCATTTAAAAAAAATGGTAATTATAATATTATCAAATTAGAAATAAGGCTATTTTAATTTTATTGACTAGACCTTTCAGAAGTGTAAACTCTATAACCTTCAGAGAAGCAGTCGAAGATCCCAAGTCTAGGAAAGTAGGCAGGGGCAACAGAATATCTAGGTGTATCAGTGCACAGTGAGGAACAGTGGCTTTTCTGCATGTCTCTTTGAACTACAATTACATCTCAATATATAGAGTTTTAAAAATAAAATATAAGAACAGGTTTAAATCTACTGTAACTGTCCCTGAAAATCAAACCTCTGCAAATATATGGCAAAGGCAACTATAAGCAATGATCTAAAATTCTAATATCCAAAGGTTCCAAGAACCATTTCAGATCTTAAAATAAAAGCTTTACCTCAGAAAAATGTACAGTGTATTTCTAACTAAAAATTGAAAATTTTTGCAAAACAATGTTTTTCTTATAGCACATAGATCCCCCAACAGACGATAAAACTCTTTATTCTTGCTTTGTGCCTTAAGACATAATCTGCTTTTATCCTTTAGCAGAATATGAACCAGCTACCAGGCTGACAATGCCAAGAACCATGACAAAATGGATTATTAATGAGAAACTGAACTCCAGAACTCTATTAATTTATGTCTTCCTGTCGGATCCAAAAGATATATCAGCCTTCTCACTCAAAAGAAAAAAATGCCAACACTGTACTTTGTTTTAAAGTTCTCCACAGATGAAGAATTCATTATCCAAAGTACAGTTCTGTTATTTCAGGCTTTCTTGTAGAATAAAGAATCTTTATCAAATGGCTAAGAAAGCTGCTGACAAGTGCAAGTACCTTGCAAAATATATTTACGTCAAACATTCACTGAGAAAAACTGGGGGGGAGGGATGGGGAAAAGGTGAAAGCCTCCACAACATTCCTGTCCCCACTCTGTCCTGGCAGTCTTTAGAAAACTAAACCCTTTTGATTCCAGTTATAAAACAGTAAGCAGCATTAATATAACTTCATGTTTGCGGGCTTTTAAAATTCCTAATTACACTAATTATTCTGACATGAGGGGAAATGATCTCACAAGTAAAGAGAAGAATGTGTGATTTCTTTATGCATAAACAACAATGTTTAAGTGACATAAAATATCCTTTTAAGCTTCCATAAAAAAATCTATCTAATCTATGCTTATCATAATATTTATGAAATAAAAAATCAGAGAGGAAAAATTGCTATAATGTACTCTGTGTGACCTCTGCTTTCTACAGAGAACGAAAACAGCCTTTTGCTTTTCAATCCCCATCAAAGTGGAGTAAAAGGAGGGACAGCATTCCCGTGCTCACTGCCATTAATCATTGCTTTCTTCGAGCAAGTGCGTATTAATTTCTGTCATCCCAAACATCATCGAGTATTGTTACAGCACCGTTCACTCCTCATTCACCACCAGTTGTTACCAGTTTCCCTACACTGAGCAGAGACAGGGTGAATCGTGTGGATTTCAGTGTTAGAGGCCTTTATCCCTGGGGTGCTGACACCAATTAAGCCATTTCAAGAAGAAATGAGAACAGGCCCAACCCTTCCATGTAACAAGAGCCTGCACCTAGCTTTGGCAGGTTGCCATTTTCTCTAGCTTCACACTATAGAAATACTCTTCTCCACATCCTTTTGAATGATTCAAGCTGTTTACGTGTCATTGGCATCAATATCTTTTTGTTCATTTCTGCAGGTTGAAACTTAATGCCCAACCCAAACTCACACAAAAGACTTTGATAATCTATATGGTAATCCAGAAGGACAAATGCTATTATTACAGAATCATGAATATTAGGTTAGGAAATAAAAGCATATATTCTCTTTAATCCTGTGACAATTTTCTTTTTTAAAAGGGGCATTTAAAGAAAAATTAAACTGCAAAAGCTATAGCTTTTCTCAAACTGGACTAATTGAAGATAAAGTATTTTACTCCATTGGCTCCATTTCAGGTACTGTATTTGCTGAGAGAGTTCCCCCACACAGGAATATAAACCAGTTATGTCCTATATAAATGGCACAGTTTGTGTCCAGTTTAAAAAGCTTATTACCAACACTGTATTGACATTCACTCTCCTTCCGAATCTTCAGTCAGGCACTAAAGGCTATGCTTTGTAAAAGGTAAAAGTCAAAAAACAAAAAAACAAAACTACTGCTTAAGTGACTTTAATTAATATTATTTTTGCATCACTAAATATAGAGATCCATCAAACTTTCACAATATTGTTGATTTTTTTTTGACCACTTTAGATCTAATCAGTCTCCTTGTTTTAGACATTTACATCTGCTTTTAAGTTTTTATGGTTGCCTGTTGGCAGGCAGCAAAGTGGAGCTGTCGATGCTACTGCAGAATAATGCAAGGTTTGTTATGAATTAAATATTAGAAACCTTAACACAGCGGCCAATAAGAATTATTTGCCTTATTAAAGCAGCAGAAGACGCTGATTAAATTTTCATTGCATTGCAGTCTTTTTCCCATTTCTGCTTTCAATTCATCATTCTAATGTATGAAAGGCTCGCCGAATAATGGCAGGGGGACTTAATTTCTAGAATGCAAATATAGCAAAGAAAATACCATAAATACCCTCCCAGAAAACATTAAACAGTCAGTTCTAATTAAGTGAATACTAACTAAGTAAATATTCTCTTAAAGGGAAAAAAATAACTCAAACGTCAAGAATTCAAAAAGAAAAGCACAATTACCGATATTACAAATATATATTCAGATATACATTGTGGGTGGATTGTATTTTTTTTTTAGAAACTGCACTTTTTGCAATCAACTCCTTTGAAGGCCTTACAGCACTTTGAAGAAAGGGAATACAGTCATTATTGTACTCAGCTTTGCACAGTTTCTGTAAATTTAATATTTTTTACAAGAAAGAAATGACAAGAAGGGTAATAAAACAATGTACGTAAAGTAGTGCTCAGCCAGAATAGCAACTAGCATTTCTAAATTCTGACATTATGTTTTAAATTTACAACATTTACTATTATAAATATATTTAGGGAATAAATTGCCCCTGCAAAAATACTGTAATCGTATGTCCTATACTGAAGGTTGTTCACATTTCTGCCTTAATGTGAGGAAGAAAATGAACTTCAAGTATCCATTTCCCCTAGAGAAAATCTCTTCCTTGAAACTCTGCAACTAATGAAATGGGGATCTATAAATAGCAGCATCATTACCATGAGAGCCTCTGCTTGGTACCAGTCCCTGCAGCTGACCCTTTTCATACTAATAACTACCAGACTTCAGTCTCATTCCTCCATAGGGTGATCAATATTGGGACAGTTAAAAATGTGATGGAAATTTAACCTACAGAAATGATATTTAACTAAAGTTTCCTTAAAAAATAGTGCTACCTATACTTAGTTTCTTTCTGCTCTGACTTTATTGTAAAGGTGGGAGTTTTCTGGGTATTATTTTGGCTTTTTTTAATTTGAATCATTATTATTAGCTGAGATGAGTATGACTCTGTAGCTTTTACTCTAATGTTACCGAGACGTGCGTCATGACAAGACAAAAGCCATAATACACCTGAAATGCTCCCTGCTGAATCTCTCTCGATGAACCTCATTAAAATGGTTACTCCACTCCAAATATTATCCACTGAAGCATTACTGTGGTAAACTCTTGCTTGAATTGTTGAATACAGTGATGGATAAAAATCAGTGAGCATTTAATCAGAACATGTAATGATTTGGAACAATGTTTTACTCTTACTCAAAATACAATATTTTTGAATGCAATAGATCACTCTAAAAAGTTAACCAATATTTAATATCACCATTGGCTATAAATTAGACCATAATAAAGAATGTAGCTAAAGAATCTAGCAAGAAAAAAAAAAAAGTAAAACTATTTATTAGATGTCTATAGAATACACTATTGCTGCATATAATTTATTGGCACCGAGATATTTATGTTACACTTCATTAATGGTAAATATTCAGTTACATTTGCATTTCCTACATATAGAGCTCAATTGTTCATTAATTTCATATCTCTTAAAATAAATATGATAAAACGTTCCAGTGGGTGGATGAGTTTAAAGCCTTTTATTCTCAGTGACAAAATTATTGATGACAACATATCATAAATGGCACTTCCTCCATATACACATGTCACAAGAAAATGTAAAATATTGGTACAGCTGCACATGTAGAACATTTACTTTTTAAATGAAAATATAACATTTCAACATTAAATATAACATGATTTAATCAAGAAAATATATGTGAATTCAAAGGTGACATCAAATTTCACACATGCTTAACTTCATATTCGGTGTACTATACTGAGTACTATATGCACAAAAAAATGTAATTAGCCTAATTTAAACACAAAAGGCATGGTTCATTTTGGCACAATCAGATGCACGATGTGCCATCATGCTCTGTTCACTAATGTTTATGTTTACCAAAATATTGTTACCATTCAATTAGAACTACGAAAAAGACCAGAGAAATTTAATCAATTTGAAAAAATGACTTTTAAAATATACTGTAGAAAAATTCTACCAGTGGTACAATATCACAATATTGTTATTTTGTAAATTCCACAAGCAAAGTGAACTTGTCCACTGTATGCAAGTCTTAACACTGGATTTTCTTTTCCTATTCCTAAAAAATAAAAAGACTAAAATACAGAAACAGTACTTTCCAGCAATGAACAAATGAAGCACAAAAGGAAATGTTTAAAAGGCTTAAATCAATAAAAAAAATCACACAAGCAGCCTCATGAACTGAAATTCACATTTTAACAAAAATAAGAAATGTGCGTCTCCTCTTTTTCTTAAGTGAAAAATGTTAAGATGGACTTTAAACTAGAAAGTAAACTTTCAGTCCTGAAATTCAAGCACAAAATGATTTCTTTTGTGTAGCCATCTCATTTCGACTGATCCCAAGGCAGAACAAACTGTGTGAAATAAACAGTTCGAATAGGTTGGAATGGGAGAGTTGTAGAGTTAAATACAGCAGATTTGTAAATGGCAGGATCCTCGTAGCAACTACGTGGTTCTTGCTCTGAGGCAACTGATGGAGCAGAGCTGCTCAGCGGCACTTGACAACAGCAGTGCTCCCACAATTGTAACCCTCAAATCCAATCAATCGTTGCTCTTTGCATTTCAAGCAGCTCCTGGCTGCCACTGCCTGAAGATAACTATTTTACCACCTCTGTCATGCCTAATTAACAAGTCAGATGTACAATTTAGAAATTTTGCAATTAACCTGCTAAAATATTGCTGGAGGATGCTAATTGTTATGCCAGTTGCCATAAAAGCTCATTTGCATAACTTATGTGTGAAAAACAATTATGAGCCGCGTTCACAGACGCGGTCCACAAACTGCTCCTAGCTACGGATGAGAGGGCCACAAAAACACTTAATTCATTGCCCACAAAATTATGTTCCCCCTTTTCTTAAACAGCATCTGTTTTGTGAAGCTATATTCATAGAAAATCCCCAAATCAACAATTAGAAGCATATGTAAATGTGCGATTACAGTTCTTTTTCTTTCATTGACAACTTCTCCTTTTTTGCTTGCATGAGGAGTAGGGGATGATATGATAAATGCCTCACTGTTCCAATTCCCTTGCACAACAAATAGGAAGTACATTTGGCAGAGCCAGTGAAACTGCCAGCCCACCAGCCAGGAGGAAGCCATTCTCTTCTGCTCTATCTAGTCACTGCAGCACCATCACTAGGGGCCACTTTCACAACAGAAGCTAAAGTCAATTGTTTCTTCAGTGAATAGGCTTCTGTTCTCCAGCATATATTTACTGAGGCATTTAGGGCAGATTTTTGCCATTAAACTGAAGTCTGTAAAACATGGTTGTCTATCAATATTTACACTAGTGCTGACCATTGCTCTGCTGCCACTCAGTGTCACTTTGGATTTGACCACATTTTTCTTTAAGCTCAGGTTTTGCCTTCTTCTTTGAATCAACAATTTCTGCTACTTTCTCTGCCCAAGCTGAGAGGTTCTGCCGCCACCTCTGGAGCAAAGAGAGCCACTATCGGACCAGGGACAAATTACTTCTCAGGGTCAGCTTCCCCAACCACAAAATGATAATTAAAATACCTACCTTAGAAGACTGCTACAAGTTTAAGAAATAATGTCATCAGCATCATATGATTTTCTTCCCAAAATATAAATATCACTTTAACAATTTGAAAGTTTTTTTCATTTTTTTATTTGTATTTATTTAATTTTTTTTTTTTCGAGACAGCCTCAAGCTGTCACCCTGGGTAGAGTGCCGTTGCATCACAGCTCACAGCAACCTCCAAGTCCTGGGCTTAAGTGATTCTCTTGCCTCCCAAGTAGCTGGGACTATAGGCACCCGCCACAGCGCCCAGCTATTGTGTTGTTGTTGTTGTTGTTGTCACTGTTTGGCAGGCCCAGGCCAGATCCGAACCTACCAGTTCTGGTATATGTGGCTGGCACCTTAGCCGCTTGAGCTACAGGCGCCAAGCCCAAAGTTGTTTTTTTTTTTTAAAGAAATGCAAGTAAAACACCCAGCACAATGCCTATTATACAGACACTGTTCAGTAAATGACAGGAATTTTTATTGTTATCATTAAATAAATAGAACTTTCTGGAAAGGAGAGCTTTGCCTTTTCAAGTATGCTATGTTAAGACTCAGCAAATTTCATATAAACTCTTAAGGATTATGAGGTTTAGAAACTCTATAGCTTGACCATCAATTTTAAGATTTAAAACTGAAGGGAAAACTTTATGGGAACAACTTATCCTTTTCTGCATTACAATGTTTGACACCAATTTTTTTTTTTTTTTTGAGACAAGAGTTTCTTTACTATGTCACCTCTGGTATGGTGTCACTGCTCACAGTAACCTCAAACTCCTGGGCTTAAATGATTCTCTTGCCTCTGCCTCCCTTGTAGCTGGGACTACAGGCGCCCGCCACAATGCCTGGCTATTTTTCTGTTGTTATTGCTGTCATTGTTGTTTAGTAGGCCCAGGCAGGGTTCAAACCCACCAGCCCCTGTGCACATGGCCTGTGCCCTAATTACTGAGCTATGTAGAGGCACCAAGCCAACACCAACTTTTTTATATTAGAAAAATGTTTCTATTTCTGGGGGTTGGGATCTCACCTTTTGGGGGCAAGGCACAATTGTAAGAGGGACTTTCCCTAACAAATGCAATCAGTATAACCTGGTTTCATGTACCCTCAATGAATCCCCAGTAAAAAAAAAAAAAGTTTCTATTTCTAAAACAACTCACTCACTGAACATCAGCTAAATATTAACTTTAACCTAATTGTTGAGTTAAAACAAAGCAGCCATACTTGTTAGAGTTCAGTTCACCATTAGCTATCAAGCCAATAAAGATTTTGTGAAATAATAGAAATTTAAAAGTAACAATAATTACAGCAAATAAAAAGTGGCTGTAGGCCAGAGCCTTGGCATGTACCTGTTAAGGCAAGAGGATCGCCTCAACTCAGGAGTTCAAGATCAGCCTTGGCAACATAGTGAGATGCTCTTCTCAAAAAAAAAAAAAGTACCCATGATAGTCAAAAAAAAAAAAAGAAAGAAAGAAAGAAAGAAATTTAATGGCTTAATGTTAGAAACTATAACATTATTAGACTGGTTATGTAAAGTAAGAATTATTCCCATTATCGAACACAAAATGCCATAAATTACAATAAATCAAAATTAGTTCATGTAATACATTGACTGAACAGAGAATTTATGTTTATAGGGTTCATCATTTCACTTTCAGGCATTCAGTTTCTATACTTGATCACACAGTCAAAAGGTCAAGAAACAAGTCAATAAGTTCCTAAGGACATCCTTAGTATCATATCACTGTTCTAACAAGTAGTGAACAAGAGAAAATACAGACAAGTCAAATACCCACACCCCATACACAGTTAAAAGAATTTCCTTCATTTTTTTTCTCTACTGATTCAAACAAAGAAATATGATGAGAAAAACTGGAGAGTTCTCACTTATTTGAATAACAAGTGAAAATCTAAAAATATCTTCACTGTATGTTATTACCAACTGTATCACTGGGTTTTATAGTGACAGCTCTGTGCTATAATTTCTGAGAAAACCTCTACATAAAGCTCCATAAACCCAACTATTCCTATAATGTATCACCTTATCTAGCACACAATCATTTCAAACACAACTTTTCATGTTAGTATAATTTGTTCAAAAATGGTAATAAATATATCCATGAACCCAGAGAAATCATTGCACAATCTACTATAACTTGTTTGTACCTGTACTGACAGTTAATCCTAGACTCAACATCCAATGTAAAAGAAAAATAAAATATTCCAATATTATGTGGTTTAATTAAAAATATTCATTATACACATACCTTTTAATGGACCAACACTCCCAATCAACATTACAAATAATCTAGACCAACTACAGAGTAATGTCTGTGAACAATTATCACAAAACTAGAACATGGATGGCTGTCAGTTGGTGGCAGAGTTCTTGCTTTCATAATAAATATAAAATCAATTTCCTGCACTAGTTCCTATTCCAAGTTGAAAATGATATATCTGACTATGAATTCCAACTACCTTCATCCATAGTGGGTTTTTTTTAAAGAAAGGTAGGAGAAGAAAAAATAAAAAAGAAACTTCTAAGACCATCTAAGTCAATTCTCCCTAATTTAAGAACAGTTCAATAGTAAAAATAAGATGTACATATATAAGCTTGCCATTTCACTTATATGTTTTTTTAATGTGATTTCCACTCATCAGATGCCATTCAAGTATTTCATAAGTCCTTCCCAATAATTCTATAAATTCTTTTTTGTGAGGCTTAGTATATCTGAAAGTTGTAGAAACCTTTCATTTAAATAGTAATATGCAATTTCAAAAGCTTTTTGTTCCTATTTCAGTCAAAAATAACTTCTATGTTTTAAATGAAATTTTGCAAGTAATCAGAAACTAATGAAGATTCAGTGTTTAGGGAATCCGAGAAGGGAGAGAAAATTTAAAGTAACCAAGTATTTCATTTAGAAAAGCAGCTAACATGTAGGTACACTAAGTCCTCTTCATAGACAAATGTAATCAGGATTTTCGTCTCAGGACAGATTCTCACCCCCCTCTGAGTGTGCACATTCCTAGTTCTTAGTAACATTAACGGGCACCGCACGTGCACACCGAGGAGATGCCAACCTTGGTCGTGTGCAAGCGTGGCAGCTGTGGAGACTAAATAATCCATATGGCTCTGAAGAGAAGTTATAGTTTATCAGGTCTAGAGTCACAGCTACAGTGATGGAATTCAAACACCTGAACTATGCCCCAATATGAATGCCTTACCCATCCTCTCCCATCTAACCACACACAGGCATCATAGTTAGAGCAGTGCTGTGCAATTCCCTACATGTACCGGTCCAAGTTACATGTTTGAAGAAACCTTAATCTTTTCATGAGCCGCAGCCTCTTTCCCCACAGCCATCCCAGTATTCGTTCATGCATTTCTCTCCAAAATATAAAAAATATCACAAAGTAACTTTATGCAGAAAAATGCAAAGGCCTGGCTTAAACCACAAAAGTCAAGCAAAATCTGAATGAAGTATAAAACTCCATCTTCAACATGAAAATTAAATAATATAGTAATCTTACATGAGAGAGAAGCTGAAATAAAAATTCCACAGGTGGTGTAAAAGGCAGAATTTAACCACTAATTATAATTGTTCCAGCTTTTATGGATTCAAGTCAGAATCTTAAAGCTCATTTAATATAGTTTCCTAATGCCCAATTCAACACCATCTTCCACCCTTCCCTAGTGAATATCCTTGTAAAGTTCCATTTAGTGACACTAGTGCACAAACCCATACATAAAAGTCTACACTTCTGAAAAGAGTTAACTCTTAACAGTTCACTAGCCATGTTGCTGAAATTATGTTTTAGGAAAAAAAAGACTGGATGATGCAAAATTCTTAATACATTTTTATAAAGCGTACAATAAAAACTTACTTGGTATGTTCAATAAGTTTAATTAATATTTAGAAAAATTCTATAATATTACATGTAAATAATCTTAGGAAGGGAAAAAAAAAAATCTACCAATGTTCTAGAAGCTTCTCTAGACCTTTCAATCAATTTTATTTATATGCAAAACCAAGAGAAACTTAAAAAAAAACAAAGCTCCTCCTGATGCTAAAGCTCTCAATTTACTGACAGGCAAATGGCTTCATGCTGCCACTTAATCTCATTTCTTGCATAATGCCCTCTAATTAGCATATCAAAGTGAATTAATACTTCTAGGGCATTAGCAATGGGGAAATCTGCTCCAGGCTCACAATAGCAGTTAAGAGAGAGCCAAGAAATCCTCAAAAACACCACAAACCACTTTGCATTGCAAAACTGTTCAATTTATTTATCCTCTCTCTCTAAACACTTTTACCGCACACTGTTTTACTACTGTTCACCAAACAAAATGATAATTGCCAAAGTTACCAGCATCTGTAATGCCTGTTTAGAATCTTAATTTAGATTATGTTGCAGATAATTTCTATACGGAACCATTTGTTCTATTATAAATGTTAATATAGATACAGTAGAAATGTTGACATTCTCAATTAGTTAATTTGAAATAAAATTTTATGGGATTTAAAAATTTATGAATTTTTTAATGTAAAAAGCCACCTGCTGGACTCTCATGCCTCAGAAATAAGCTTTGAAAACTGATGTATCACATAAAACAAAACAAACAACAAAAAAAAGCATTTTGCCGTAACACGTTTTGAATCCCCCCAAAAAATGGCTTAAACATTGTGAGAAATCATCATTAAAAAGATTATATACCAAGTCTACATAAATATGATCACCAAAAAAAAAGGTATTGTTCAAACAGCTTAACATTTTAAAGCACTTAAACTGAAAAGAAAACAAGAAATACAAAAATTTTTATCCATGAATATTTTTAATTGTTTCAGTATTAATCTGTTGATAATATATAAATGCAGTCATCAAAAAAATGACATACCAATTCAATTTAATACAGTCTATCATACCTTTTTAAAAACTAGATACACACTTAAACTTAATGCCAAAACAAACTACAAACATATTTATGGTATGTATCTATGATAAAATAATAAGAGTTGTGGTTTCAATTATGCCTAAAAAAGGATAAATTTTGAATCAAGTGTTGAAGATTAATGAAATTTATTTTCTAATATGTTCTGTGTCTGAAGGTATAAAAAGAAAGTATATTTTGTCAGTGGCTCATGAAAGTATTACTTATTAATTTATTTGCTAAATGTAACACTCTCACCAGTTTAAATAGCAATTTATCTGATTGACTTCTGTAACTTCCTTAAAAAACTTCTGTGATAGCCAGTTCTGAAAAATTTTGACCAATTTATACTACATAGTGATGTAAATTATTTAACCTCATCATACTTAAAAGAGTCTTGAAAAGGTCAACATGGGGTGGAGGGCTAATGTGTAAGCTTTGTTAGTCAGTTACTACCTAAATCATGCTGATCACACTGATAAATGGCCAAAACACAAGCCTGCTGAGAAAACAAATAAAGCATTATTCTCATGGTGTCAATATTGAACTAATAAATATCTAAAGATGTTCATAAGTAAAATAGTCTAATCCTCATTTAACTTCATGTGTTAAGTATTTATTCTGAATAGATACCTCAAGGTTAAAAAATCAAGTGATGACTGACTAGGGTGCAATTCATGAAATGCAATTTCAATTCTTACAGCCCCACTTCTTATAATGTAACTTCATCCTATACCAAGCTACCATAAAGTATCAAAATACAAAAATGCCAAGTAAGATATTAATTTACATCTGCCATAGAAGTAGCCTTTCATAAAATTTATCAATTGTAATCTAAAAGTACAAGCAAAATTAATTAAAAGGAAAATCATCACAGTATAATAAACATACATAGGTATATCTTACGAAAGCCGATGAACCAGTGTGCTCTTTAGGGCAAGTCAGGCCTCCTTTGCCAGTGTATTAATATACTTCTGATTCAGAATAAAATTATGTAAATTAATAATACAATAACATAGTAAAATCCCACATAGAATACCAAACTACACAATCTGTAATAAAATGAGGTTTACTGAAACTGATGGACGAGAGAATTACTTGCACAGATCAAGTTAGTATTGACAAGAGGGTTCAATATACAGTATTTTTATTGGGAAGAAAAAGAAAACAAGGAATAGAGTTAGATAACTGCCTCACATTTAAAAGGTATTATCTACATGATACTTTAGATCATGAAGTTCTAAACCATCTCAGTAATAAGATTTTTTTTTTCAGGTTTCCTACAATTGTATTATACATATTATTAAGAATGGGAGAGGAAAAATACAGAAAGTTAGAAAACACTGCTCTTTTACACCCTCCCTCAAACCTCTTACAAAAGCTCCAGTAAGATACACAAATCTACAATAGGAAAAAAAATTGATAAAATATTCTTAAACTGTTTTAAGGGAAATAGATTTATAAAGCAATATAATTTATGACATTTCCAAGATAAATCAACTTTATATTATTGTGTTTAATCATTTAATATTTCTAAGCAAATAGACCATAATATCTGTCTGAAATTAATATGAAATTTAAAACATTAAAGATCACTAAAATTTGCTTCAAAATAATTTTGGGACGGTGAGAGAAAACAAGATTGACCAATTGTTGCTAATTATTGAAGGTGGACGATGAGTTCGTGGGGCATTCAAGATTTTCTTCTCTCTACATGTATTTACATTTAAAGTTGTTATCCATAATAAGCTTTTGAGAACTAGAAAATAAGTTCATCAAAACATAACAAGGAATCATGTATAGGACAGAAGGTGCATGTTTTTAAAACTTGGCAGAAATGATATTTATATTGGAAATAGTACAGGAGCAACTTAAAAGCATATGCAATGAATACCACAACATTAGACTAATATATACAACAATCTTCACCTTTCTTATTAAATTTTCACTTGAAAAATTCTGGGTTTTTAATACATTGAGAGTTATATAGCACTATACAAAGAAAAATGTAACAAATTTCATGGAAGCCTTAAAAAGGGAAAACAGACCAGAAAAAGAAGACTACAAGGAGTTTCTAAACCTGTAGGTTCAGAATTAAATCAGGAGGTGTTGACTGAGAGTACTGCCTTTTCCCTTTGAAAGCTGGTCATACTTATAGCAATAAAGAATAAAGCTTTACTCTCATGTCATATACTAAATGCAAATAAAAACTCATTTGCAAGCTACATTCCTGTTCTAGTTTTGATATCTAAAATTCTTATGACTCTTTCTAGGGAGGGTTCCTTTAAAAGTAAGCATTTTTACTAGTCATTTTGTTCTTCTCCTTAAACATAAAAAATACTTCAACCAGCTCAACCAGCCAAGCAGGCCTTTCTCTTCCCCTGTGGACACCTCCTGCAGTAGAGAAGTTCATTAAGTTTTATGATCTCCCCAAGTCAGTCCTGCTTATAAGCCTCACAAAGGCTACAAATCTGGCAAACCATCATGTATGCCATTAGACATTACTAGTAAATGAACGCTATTTAGGGTTTGTGGTGGCAATAAATCAGAGTTTGGTTGGCAGCTATCAACATAGAATGTTTTAACCTACTGTTTAAAAAAGAAAAGGTGTTGATTTGTTTTAATATACAACATTTTTTCACAATATGATTCAGATTAGATACTAAAATATTAAATTTTCATTAAAAAATAATTTTTTCTTGAAAAAGAACCACTTCCTTCAAACTCATAATTAAGGGTTTTGGCAATTTTTAGGATTGCCAAAAATGTTTAAGGATCAAACATTCCACAAAGGAAAGCACTTCAACAGTCACGATTAAGGTAGCCCAAAAGGTGAGGGAACACACCGAAAGTATATAGGTAAGCAGAACTCTTAGGCATCAAAGATATTTAATTTAAAAAAATGGCAAAATATGGCTTTAAAAAATCATGAGAAAAATCTTAACATAGCAACAATTATCTCACTGGTTGCTTCCTTAGTTTAAAATGAACAAATATCTTGATTTTAAAGCCTTTAACTTTTTAGTTGCCTTCAAAAGGCACAAATACCACATTTCAACATTTCTGCCCCCAAAATAATTGGATAATAAATTTACCAAAAAATACATTTTCAAGAAAAATCATCTTATAGTAAAAGTATACTTTGTTTAACTCTGAGCAAGAAAATAATATAATTATAGCAGATTACCCATTTAGATGTCAAAAGGGAAAACACCTTTTCATATCTGGTAAGGAGGAAAAACAGATGTTTTCCAAATTAAATCCCTCATGTGCATCAAAACTGGCAATGTTCACTGACTGATCAGAAACCTCAACATCTACTGGCAAGATCACAAATACATAGAATTTTTTTAATGATTTTGTCTCATTTTAGAAGAAAAGCACAACTGAAAGACATTATTCATTGAAGTGACAGTTCACCCCCAACCCCTCTAGTATGCAGAATAGAGTCATCACATAATGTTTCTGGTTTCTATTCACAAATGACTAAATAAACTTTCTCTACTATAAAGAATTAATCTCTGGGCACTATATTGTTAGATTAAATAAAAAGATTTCAAGAAAAAGCATTATACAACATAAACATATTCTACAATGCTTGTTTTACAAGTTCACGTTTCAGAAGCGTGACTATGGAAGCAGATAAGGGGGTGGGCTATGGAATTTGCTGCCCCGCTTTATTTGCTTTGGTAACACTAATGTCTACACAGCTGTTTTATTTCAAATTGAGGATACTGAGTCCCTGTCTCATTCTCGGACTAGTTTTGGAGGGTGAGGTAAAGCTATGGGTAATAGGGGGAGAAAAGAGAGGAGAGAAAGAGCTTCACCCCCATCAATCACACAGTACTTAAATCCCATCCCTCTCAAGCTGAGAGTGGCTGGCAGGAAGATGCCTCTGCCCAGACAGCCGCCTTTACTCTTCGTAGTCTATTTTACAAGAGATAACGTGCAAACTTGGATCCCCTGGCCAAAGCACAAAAATTTTAATTTACAAGTTATCACTGAAAGCTCCAGAAACAATTTCAAAACACAAAAGTGTCTTTTGTCAGCTATCTCTTGCTTCTTAAATAGCAATAGCCCTACCAAAGCTCTCCCTGCCAGAAATCCCAGACTCTGAAAAGACTTGTTTCCTTTTCATAACTCACCTTTGACATGTGGTTGCCCATACTTTCCTTTAGAATGTTGTAACTAAGTCCTGTACAAATAAGCAACTAGAGGACTAATTGAATTCTGCCTGCTGCTAAATATCTAAACATGAAAAGCAGTTTGCTGGGTTTCGTTCTCAATCTACCTTGACCCAAACTTTAAAAAGCAAAAAAAAAAAAACACAAATCAAGAGAAGAGAGTGAGAAGAGAGAGGTATCAAGCCCCTCTGCCTAGTAATATAAGACTGTATAAAGTTGAATCAATCTTAATACTCACAACATAGTCAATAACCCAGTGCTTAGCTGTCAGCAGAAACTGAAGTGGAGCCCTGATAGCAAGAAAACCCTTGGACATTAAGCAACATAATTTACTAAGAATTACACACTTTCAAGGCTTCTAAAATAAGAATCTTCAAGATTTAAATTAGATGTCTTATTTTATAGTCAAATAACAATTCACTACCATTTTAAATCACAATGCTTTCTAAAGGTAGCTGAAAATCAACACACATTAAAAGTTAGTAATTTAAATGCCTATGGTTTTCAAAATGTAAAACATATCTAAAAAAGAAATCACTCAGCATTAAGAAACCATACTCATGTGAATGTACAGCAAGAAATGTATTCTTTAGGCTCTCCTATTATTTGCTGTTAATTATGGTTTAGCATGTATATTTAATAGATGGCAATAACCCATCATCTTTTCTTGATTAATTTTAGGGTCATAATAGTACTGCAAAGTGAAAAATCTGTTTAGAAGAGGGACAACTCGAATATCAACCTAACAATTACATGCAGTATGCTATTATTTAAACACAATCACATTTAACCTTTTAAATAGCATCACTTGGATATTGCTATATCTTGGACTTAACTTTTTCTATCACTCCAACATAAAAAAAGACAACTTTAAATTACCATATAACAGACAAACACGCAAATCAACAGCAAAGCTTGTTTAATGCGCTTGTTTGCCATGTAAAAGGAAGATAATGCTAAATACAAACTAAAATGCCTACATTAAATCTCTACTTCAACTTGAGCAATTACCTCACCTCAACTAAAATATCTTCAATTAAGAAAGTCTAGGGGAAAAAAAAGTCTGAAAATAAAGTTACACTGAAATGAAAATTTGCCTAATATACAACTATAGTTTTCAGTTCAGGGCTTCTGCAAAACCTGTCTTCTCATATCTTCCCTGACTTGCACACTTCAAAATTGTTTAACCTTCATCTGTAGATCTTTTTCTACTTTGTACTTTAGGTACAGTCACAAGTGTAATGACCTCAAGATATAAAATTTAATGCAAGTATTAGTACATGTAATACATTGAATATGACAACACAAATAATTACCCTTCCTCAATTCTTAAAAGTAATTTTCCCACCTAAAACAGTAATTCAAACGTGCTACTGGAGTCTGTTGAATTGCATCTATTCTTCTATCTGTGGAGCTGAAGCTCAACGCTGTCTAAGTAAAACAAAGTTCGGGCTATGCTTCTCCCGGGAACTCGGTCCTGGCATCCAGTCTCCCGTTGCTCCTTTTAAAAACTGACACACAACAAGGCGGAAAGGAGACTAGAGAGGGCGGCTGGCGCTCCGGGCCCTCCCCACCTGCAGCCAGGGGCGGCTGCCTCAGGACGGCGACCCAGCCCTATCCGCACCTACACTTCATTTTACACCAGGAACAGAATTGAAAAATCGACTCCAGATTTATTGCAGTTTTTTTCTCAAGATCAGGACGGGCGAAGGAGAGAATGATCAAAGATGGCGGTGCCCAAAAGCAGCAGCTCTCAACTGGAGAGTCGAAGGAGTAGCTCCGACCCCACCTTGGGGGTCTCCCGGCCCACTGCGGGGCGCAGCGTCTTACCTGTTTTCTCTTTGATCTCACACAAGACGCTGAAGAGCGCGGGTTTCATTCTGTGACAGTTCAGGGCATGTTTCCTAAAAAACAAATGGCAAAACACAAAGGTATTAGCATCACCTATGGAATAATATGGCGCCTTCCTTTAAGTTAGACCCAAGATTTAATTTCGGCCCCCTATTTTGGAAGTCTCTTTCGGACCATGGGAAGTCAATAAAAACTCAAGTTGACTAGCTTGCGACAGCCAGCAAGCCTCGGCGGCGAAACCTCCAGCTGGAGCGAAGCGGACGACCCCTCTGCTCGGCAGGCAGATGCCTCGGCGACCACAGACGCGAACCCGCGGGGGAAGCCCCGCTCCGGGGACAGGCGGTGGCCACCGGGGGTTGGGGACAGGCGCGGAGGGGCTCCGCACCCGCCCTCCGTGGGTGGAGCGGGCGCAGAGCGGCCGGCCGGCCGACTGCGGCCAGCGAGCGGGTGACAGCTCCGTAAAGTTTGCCAGGCGGCCCTCCCTCCCCGAGAACTTGGCCGCTCGCACCCCGACCCGCCAGGGAACCGCCCATCGCCCCGCACCGGGCTGGGGCGGCCGCCCGCACCGCGGGGTCGTTCCGCGGCTAAGGACAGCGGGCGCCGCGACTCCGGGCCGGAGGAGAAAGTTGTACTTCCCTCCGGCGCGGCCCGGGGCCCTGCTCCGGCGGCGCGCGCGGGGGTCCAGCGGGAGGTTTAAATCCGTGGGAGGGGACCGGGCTGCGAGAGGGCAAGACAGGGTTGAAAAGACAAACCCCAAATCCGCGCCGCACCAAGCCCGTCCCGAGCCCTAAGAGCAACTTTGCCTACTCCCGCCTGGGAAGGGGGGCGCGGACAAGTCCCCCAGAGGCCAGGGCAGGCGGCGGGTTTTCGGAGAAAGTTCCTGGCCACGGGCTGAGGCCCTTGCCCCGGGCGCCACCCCGGGCCCTGACACTGCCGCGGGCCCGGCTCCCGCACACACACAAAAGATGCTTAATGAGACGACACCAACTTTGCTTGCGCCTCGTCCAAGCTCTGGTCGGTGATGGTCATGATCTGGTGGAGGATGTCGCCGATGTCCTGCTTCCTGCCGTCGCCGTCCGCCCCTTCGTGGCCGTGCGGGGGAGGCGGCAGGGCCATGCCCCCCTGCACCGAGTGGCCGGCCAGGTTCACCCCGGCCAGAGTCTGCAGCATCCTGGATTGATCGTCCATCCCGCCGCTCGCGGGCGGGAGCGGGCGGCGGCTGAGGCGAAGGCTGAGGCGGCGGCGGCGGCGGCAGCGACGAGGGAGGAGAAGAAAGAGGGGGAGGGGGAGGGGGAGGCGGCCGCTCGCTCCCCGCCCGCGCGGGGAGGGGGCGGCCCGGCCGGCGGGGCCCGCGGCTGAGGCGGTGCGGACCGGCGCCCGGCTCTGGCTTCCGCCGCCGCCGAGGCTGGAAAGAAGCGGCGGGCGGAAGCGCCGGGCTCCGCGGTGGTGGCGGAGGCGGCGGCGCCCGCTGCCTTCACGCGGCCGCCGCGCCGCCTTCTAGCCGCCGCTCACCCCGCCGGGCGGCCCAGCGCAACTTGCTCCTCAGAGCCGGCCGAGTTGCCGGGACGTCCGCCGCCCCCCGCCGCAGCCTGCGCACTCCCCTCCCTCGGCCGCCGCCGCCGCCGCCGCCGCCTCCTCGGCCGGGCGGGATCCGAGCCCCGGCGGCCCCGGGGGAGGGAGCGGCGGCGGCGGGCGGCGGCGAAGAAGGAGGCCCGCGGGCGGGCCGCGGGGAGCGAGGGGGGCGGAGGACGAAAGTTTGGGAGCGGGCGGGCCGGCGCGGCGGGGGCGCAGAACCGAGTGGAGGGCCCCGGCGGGCCGCGCGCTGGGCGGACAGCAGATTGATGGGCCGGGAGAAGTAGCCGCCGCCACTGCTGGAACCGCGCACCCAGCCAGCAGCCGCCGCGGACCGGGCTCGAAGGCCGCTCGGCTGAGGGATTGACAGGCTGCCAGTGCCACTCACTCACTGCGGCCCTGGCGCCTGGGGGAGGGGCGGGAGTGCGCGGGAGGGCGGGGGAGCTCTCCGCAGGCCCCGCCCCCGAGGGCGGTGCGCGTGCTCATTGGGTCTTACGCCTCCCGCCGCCGCCGCTGGCACCACCCCCGGAGCTCGGCCCGCCCCCTCTGGCCGCTGATCCCAGACCCTGAGAGTAGGCCACCAGATCCTCGCTCCTCTCCGCGTGCTGGTTCCCCCGGATGGGCCACCCGGGCCCGCAAATGTTGTACCGGCACCCCGACTCCAACTCCCTACTGGTAGCAGTCATGGATGCGAGGATTGTGTATGGGACAGGGGGCAACTCGTTCCAAAGCTAGGGTATGGTGCCCAGCAGCACCCATGAGCTTCACGCCTCGGAGAGCGCCTGGTACACTTTCCCGCTCTTCAAGTCAGAGGGTGGTACCCTCTGGGTCCCCATCCCGGGCCAATCGCATTGCGCTCGAAGCCGAACGGGGCGGGAGAGAGGCAAGAAAGGGCTGTCCCAATTGGAGCGTTCGAAAGGTCCTGGACAGAGGCGGGGAAAGATCGGCGGGGCCCCGCCCTCTCCCTCGGTCGCCCTGGTAACCGAGCGGGTGCTGCTCAGAGTTAGAGCTAGACACCGGCCCTTGCGCTGTCGCTCAAGGAGTGACTAGTTAAAGGTGGGAGCCTGCTGTCTCTCATGCTAGAAGTCTGAACTGAGCGGAACTGAGTGTCATCCACTTTCCCTTGAAAGGAGAACACAAAAAAATGGGTCTGGGAGGAGGGTAAGTGCCTAAACTCCAGGATTAATTTCAAGGTTTACACACTTTACATACTCTGCAATTCCTGATAATCTAGGGATTACTCCTTTGGCAGCGTTTGCTATTAAGATGCCTCCAGAAGTACCCAATCTGCAAAAACGAGCTCTTTATTGCAAAGGTACATTTGTCCAGATTGGCTTTTACTTCTCACTATGAGTCATTTAATTTTAGTCACTCTGGCCACAGATTTTCAATATCTATGACACTTACATTGTACTCTGCATACAAATAACTAAAGGCTCACGTTGTTTTGGAATGTGGACTTCTACCTCTTAAGAAGACTTGAGCTTTCTCTTAAGCTGATTTCCCAAGCGGGCGCTTCAACATGTTTTCCGCATGTTGGATTCATGGAGCTCACCCTAGATGAGTCATTTGGATAGATGGTTCTGAAAAGTCACCTTGTTGTTTTCCCAAACTCAGTAAGCTGTCTTACCTGAAACCAAAAATAGGGGTGTGTGGATATGAAAAATGGCTTTTACGCGGCAGGGTTTAATGTAGGACAAGCAGTTCTTTAAATGCCAGATGGATTCTTGGAATGAAGCAAGCTACTCAGTTCCAGATTCTTTCCTTCATATGTTGTGTGTACTTTTAAATACTCCCCACTGCAAAGCTAATAGCTAAGCTTACAGTTAGGCAAGCTAAAATCCTTACAAACTGCACAGCTGCTGAGGAGGGAGTTACAAACAATCCACTCTACCTTACCTCCAAAGAAGATCCCCCTTCATGTTCATTAATATTCCCTGCTCTTCTGTACCCATTGATATGTCAAGTTTCTAATTCTTCTTTCAAGCCCCCATTATAAGTTACTCATAGGCATCATTGGGTTTTTTCTTCATTCTAGTTTTTCAAAGCTGTCACCAAATCCTTATACATTTTTGCATAAAGGAGCAAGACAACCTTTCATAATTCTCCAACATCAAAGGTGCAAAATCACAGAATTCTAACTAAAAGGTGACTTAAGCTTTAAGATTTCTTCCAGCTCTAAAATTCAGTGATCCTGTGACTCACTATTAGGCCTCCTCCCTGTCCTCTTTCTAGGCTCATAATCTTTACTAATCAGTCATGAGGATGAGGCTAATTAGCAATGGGGATTTATGGTTATTTCTAGCCCACTCCAAACAATGAATTATATAAGTAAGCAACATATTTTAAAAATGTAAATAAAATGAAATAAACACTTAAGCAAATAAAGGCAATTGGGAACTATGGGCTATGTAAACAAACTGAAACATAAAAACATAAATTAGAATTAAGAAAACAGTTAAGCAAATGCCAGCAATTAAGAATAAAACAACTTGTTAAATGTTTTTAACAACCATAGTTATTTTATGGTACGTACCTCTAAACCCATGGTCATTCAGTGATATGGAAACTTGATACCATAATTCTGCATTAAAGGAATGAATTAGAATTACCTTCTTCTTGGGAGTCTTCTCTTTTTGTTATTATCAGTGAATTATAATGGAAGCCTGAGGGTCCCTGCTAGGATTCCCTCATAGACTCATTGACAACTGCTACTGATTTAAAGCATAAATTCTTTTAGATTGGTTTCCAAATCTCAATAAACAGTGTCAACTAATTGCAGATGTTTTGAGATCTCCTGTGCTTGAGCCAGATTCTCTTTTTTTTTTTTTTTTTTTTTGAGACAGAGCTTCAAGCTGTCACCCTGGATAGAGTGCTGTGGCATCACAGCTCACAGCAACCTCCAATTCCTGGGCTCAAGCGAGTCTCCTGCCTCCGCCTCCCAAGCAGCTGGGACTACAGGCGCCCACCACAACGCCCGGC
>CAUYON010138729.1:0-48770 GCA_963573935.1 Arctocebus calabarensis
GCAGGGCTGTGATCCAGTTTCCTCCAATGAGCAGATGGTCCATAGTTTTGCACCTCCCTGGGTCACAGTGAGGTCTGTGGCCCCTCAGCCAGTCCACTACTCCCTGTCACTTTCTGGCAGGGGGAGATGAGGCCTGGCAACCTGGATACTTGATAGGGGCTGGGGCAGTTCACTCAGTTCCAGCCCTGTCCCTGATTGATGTTGCTGATAGAACAGAACAAGTTCACAGAATTTGTATTTCTTTTAAAGGGTGGTGGTGATCGGAATTAATCCTTTAATCCTTTAATCCTAGGGCTATTTTCCTCTAATCAGACGCTTGGCTGCAAATAAGTCTGACTCAGTCTGTGAGTTCCAGCCCTTTGTCTCAGCTTTCATCCCCTGAGGGCCAGGTGCATCTGAAGTTAAGCAAAGCAGCCTCTACCCTGGGAGTCGGCTGACTCTACTCGTATTCTAATCCTCTAATCCTCGAGCTCCTTTCCGGCTGGTTTGCCTCAGGTACATCCTTCTTGCACCTTGGTTGCGGGTCTGCTCTGCTGGTGGCTGCCACTGGAGAAGCCGCCTGCTTCCCCTGGCTGCCCAGAGAGACTGGAAGTGTCTCCCCAAAACATCCCCTATGGTACAATCCTTCCTGCCATTGTTCCCGCTGCGGCTGCCGTTTCGTTTCCCAGGGGACCCTCTTTCCAGTTTGACCTCCTCTCAGCTCACTTTCCTCTCACCACTCCCAACCTGGAAAATCAGCACAGATCAGCAACAGTCCATGCCCCATCCACAACCCTCAAGAAAATGTCCAAGAATCTGGACTCTGTGGGGGCCAGGCCTCCAGACCTCAGGGTGAGAGTGGAGGGGGAATGCCAGGAGCTCAAACTTGCAGGTAGATAATATATACAGTTTTATGCCTGGTGGGAGAGTGCCACGGCACCCTAGTAGGGGAAGGAGGTCTGGTTTTTAGAGGGTCTGTCCCATGGAGTAGAGTGAGAGGACATCTGAACTCTGCTAGCTTGTTTGTATGGAGGTATGGATTATACTGCAAGCCACTCTCATGGGTGAGGAGACTCCTGTCCACTTGGTGATGTGCTCTGTACCTTTTTGTTTGTGTCTTTGGGGTTGCAGGTCGCCCCAGCAGGGTTGATGTGCATTCTTTGACCTTCTCTTTTGGCTCAGATCCAAACCATTAGCTTTCTTGCTAAGTTTCTGTCCTTTAACTCTCCTTCTGGACGGGAGCCTCTGCGGAAAGCTGGCTACAGACCACCATCTCAGCTCCTCCCAGGGCATATATATTTTCAAAACATGATGTCTTACACCACAAATACATACAATTCTTATTTAACAGTTAAGAATAAAAATGTAAGTTTATGGTGTTTTGAGCGACTAAAAAAAAGAAATACAATTTTTGTATGTTTATCTTATATTCTGAAAACTTCACTTCCTTATTAGTTATGTGAATTGTTGCCACTGTTGTTTTATGGATTTTTTGGTATTTTCTATGTAGACTATGCCATCTGCAAATATAGACAGTTTTATTCTCCTTTTCTGATTTGTAGGCCTTCATACTGATGCTCAAGTTTTCCCCTTTTTGTGTTGAGCCTCTTTAGATTGATTCCTGAATCCTTTTGACATGACCTAGTCTTCACTTTCTCACTATGTAGTACAAGGTGTCCCAGACTCATCTTGTACATTGTCCCAGACCCCTAATTAACCATTTCTCCAAAAAGCACTGATTTTTTTTTTTCTGTGGGAAATGGCATTTAGAGATCACAGCATGGGCATTGGGGATTGCAACCAGCACTTTTAAACACTGTAATAGCAGTTCCACATTGTGATACTATGGACTGATCAACCCCTTGAATGCTGTCTTATCTATCAGTAAATTCCCTAGGAAGCACTTGATAATTGTTTGTCAGATAAGTAAATCAGTGAAAGAACAAATGAATGAAACACATCTTATACTAGTGTCTGCTTGGTGACAAAACAAAAACAACATAATCCAGTCTATCCAAAAAGAAATATTGTCAAAGCAATTCAGATCACTACCACCCTTTAAAAGAATTACAAATTAATCAACAAGCCACAAAAGAGCTCCTTAAATCCTCTCTTTTATTCCTCCCAGTTACTTCCTTACAACCAGCCTGGCTTCTTTACCCTTCTCTCTTCCTTTCAGGAACTATTCTCCTTTTCATGTTTCTCTCAATGGGAATTTTCAAGGTTCTCCATCTCTATATTTCTGCTCTCAACACAAACTGCATGATAAGGACTGAAAGTGAAAGACAAGGAAAGATTACAAATGTTTATAATTTAAAATCTTCCCTTTTGTTCTCATCATAAATGAATAAATGCCAGCACTCTATCAGAGGAAGCTCTGAATCAGTCTTGCCATAAATTTGAATGTGTCTGTGTGATAATGAAAAGCATGTTGTTGAATATTTTACAGGGCCAGGCTCTATGTGCATTGCATATACACACTTTAAACTTACTTTGTTTTAATACACATAGCAACTGTATCAGCCAGATAATATGTTTCTCTAATCTTAGGGATGAAGAAACAGAAGTCTTGAGAACTAAAATTTTTTAGGAGCCAGGTGTTGTGGCGGGCGCCTATAGTCCCAGCTACTCGGGAAACTTAGGCAAGAGAATCGCCTAAGCCCAAGAACTGGAGTTTGCTGTGGGCTGTGACGCCATGGCACTCTACCAAGGGCCACAAAGTAAGACTCTTGTCTCAAAAAAAAAAAATTTTTTTTTAACATAAATGTATAATGTTTTGGAGGAACTGAAGCAGAAATTCAAAATAGGCTTTACTGAACTAAAATCCAGGTGTCAACAGAGCCAAGTTCCTTTGAAGCATCTGGAAAGAATTCATTTCCTGTTATTTTCCAGCTTCTAGAGGCCATCTGTATTCCCTGGCTTGTAGCCCCTTCCTTCATGTTCAAAGCCAGCATAACAACTTCAGGTCCTCTGGCTCTGACTCTTCTTACACCCTCTTTTACTTTTAGGACCCTAGTGATTAAATAGGCCCACCCAGATAAGGGAGGTAATCTCCCCATCCTAAGATTTTTAACTTTATCATATATCTACAAAGTCCCTTTGCCATGTGAGACAACATACTTGTAGGTTCCAGGGATTAGGACATGGATGTCTTTGGGGGCCACAGTTCTGCCCACACAAAGAAGGTTCATGTAGCCTAAATAAGTGGCTGAGAGTTGGGTCCCAGAAGCTATGATGTTTACTGTTCTCTGCCCTCTCCACCCAGCAAAAGGTGTTGTCCTTCAGGGAATCTCAAAGGTCAGTACCTTTATATAACTCTGGAGAAGGGTTGGCTGTGGGCTTTTATTCTGTTCAAAACTTAATGCTTGGTTCATTTTAATCATTTTGGGCCAGGATGCCTGGTTAAATACTGATTGTGGCAAACCTAAAATGCCTGTTGAGAAATGTGCCTGTTGAGTTATGTATCATAACTTAACAAACAACATTGCAGTTCTCTGAGAAGATAAATGAGGCAATTACATTTTATGTTACTATGTTATATTTGTCATGAAAATGAACTGCATGATCGTTAACAATGGCAAGTAGTAGAGAGAATTTGGAAAAGTTGCTGCTACCCTTTTTTCTGTTTTTTTCCCCACTTTTGCCCATTTTTCCCATTTTTATTTTTGTGTGGAATGTCTAGGACTTAAGAGTGAAATTACCTATATTTCGCTGCTGTGTGTATCTCTCATGTGTACTGTCATGGTTAATAATGTTTTCAATAGGGGTGGCACCTATGGCTCAATGAGTAGGGCGCCAGCGCCATATACTGAGGGTACTGGGTTCAAACCTGGCCCCAGCCAAACTGCAGCAACAACAAAAAAAATAGCCGGGCATTGTGGCAGGTGCCTGTAGTCCCAGTGACTCAGGAGGATGAGGCAAGAGAATCACTTAAGCCCAACAGCCAGAGGTTCCTGTGAGATGTGATGCCAGGACATTCTTCCCAAGGTGACAAAGTAAGACTCTGTCTCTAAAAATAGTAATAATAATATTTTCAATATACTTAGACTTTCTCAACATGGCCCTGTTAGCATTATTTATAGCTATATTTCACCCAGGCAAATAGGAAATTACCTTCTTATCTTCTCATTGTAGACATATACTAAATGTCCAAAACAAAGAATAAAACCTTTCCTAGGAAGGTCTGAAGTTGGTACCCCTTAAGAAAAAACATACCTACTCTCCAAAGGAAACTGTTTTCATTACTCTTCAGTGACTGGACCCAGGACTTTTAGTTCTACTTCTTGTTAGCTGGACTGTTGGCTGTTAGCTGGCAGAGAACATAACTTCAGGAACATTTCCAGAAAAGGTTAGTGTTCATCATTACTGTGAGGGCAAAGTAGGAGCTCTGTGTGAAGAAGAGTTGAAAGGGAGAAGGCTGTTCCTTCTGAGGAACTGCAAGAACTCCGATGGTGGGGGGAAAAGGGTGCAGATAGAGGGTTAGTCCTTAGGGAGGTAAGTCCCAAACAACAGGTTTACTCTGGCTGAAAAGAATACCAATGTCTGTTTCCCTGCTATGGCAAATGGTTAGGCTGGATTTGCTGAGCAGCAGCTTTTAAATGATTCCCAGCACAGCTGTCATTAACACAAGGCCTCCAGGATCCCAGCCCAGATAGCATGCAGAAAGAGATGGACCTACCCTAGAAGAGATGTGCTTTGCTGAAAACTTAGTTTAGGGTCCCAGGATTTTAACTAACACCCAGCCTTGTTTATAAGTTAATTTCTACATATTGGACATTTTACCATTTCCCTGCACTTGTTTGTCTAGACTTTGTCCAAAGCCACAGACAGCAATGGTGCTAGTGGGTTGTATGGTGAAGTACAGAGCCTAAGAAACATTCTGTTTACAAGCAGTTGTCATGCTATGGAGTAGTCTTCAAAAAGAAAAAGTTGTTAAAAATCTAGATTTTTCTTGTAGATTCATTTTCATCTTCCTTGTTGGCAGAGCATTGTGCATGAAGATCTAGCCCTGCAGTAGGGGGAGCACTGGCTTTCCCATGGTACATTGAGAGGACCTGTCAATGAGATCAATACTCATGGTGCTGGGTCTGCCCTGCCTTCACAGGCCCTCCCATCTCTTGCCAGCACAGCTTCGTCACTTAGGGATCAAAAAGAGTTTAACTGAAGAGTAGATCCCCTTGGTATTAATTATGCTTAAAAGAGTGACAGACTGGAAAGGTAGAGAGCATTTATTGAGAATTAAAAGAGCAATTTTCTCTGCTCATAATTTTCTAGTATTTCCCTTTTGTTTGCTTTTAAAGAAGAGCTCTCTCTTTCATAGCCGCTGCTTTTTATGTTTGATCCAACCATAAAGACATAAATCCTATGCAGGCAATACCACGTGGAGCAAGAGTCAAGTGCTCTATCCACTGCTCCTTTATCTGCAGAAGGGAAAAGACTCCTGAGTCTATTGTTCTGAAGAAATAAGATATGGAGAGAAAGTATTTGACTTGCCTGGAAGCATGAATTACTGGCCTCGGGCTTTCCTGACTCAACCTCGAGGACTGTTGAGGAGGAATGCCTGGATCAACCCTCCCGCACAGAAGCTGCAGGTTTTGATGCGGACAGCCGTGCAAGTCTCTACCTAATCCTGGTTTGGCAGCAGCCTTATTCTGATATTCTTTTAATTCAGTGAAAAGTGTCTTGCTTAACCATGGAAATATTTATTTACTTTTTGACTGAATTACTTACTGTTTTTTGTTCTATCACCATATACAATGAAGTGAATTCAGAATTGTCTGCTGTTTGTGGGGTTATCTCAGGGAAAGACAGACTCATCGTGAGTACCTCCCACCTGGAGAGGCTTTTATTGTTCTACATTGACTTTTTAGTCACTTCTCTGTAATCTTTTTAAGGTTTTCTAGTTTGAGTAGATTTTTACACTGAGTAAATTGCACTGCTTAAGGACCTAAAGACCTAAAAATATAGATTATACACATTTTGTCTTTTTTCTTTTCCTTTCTTTCTTTCTTCCTTTCTTTGTTTGGAGACAGAGTCTCATTATGTTACACAGGCTAGAGTGCTATGGCCTTAGTCTAGTTCACAGCAACCTCAAACTCCTGGGTTCAAGTGTTCCTCCTGCCTCAGTCTCCTGAGTAGCTGAGATAATAGGTGCTTGCCACAATGTCTGGCTAATGTTTTTTAATTTTAGTAGAGATGAGGTTTCATTCTTCCTCAGGCTGATCTCAAACTCCTAAGGTCAAGTGATCCTCCTACTTCAACCTCCCAGAGTGCTAAGATTACAGGTGTAAGCCATCACACCTGCTCTCTTTTTTCTTTATCTTAATTTTTTTTAATTAAGTCATATACACATAGGTCATGATTATATTTATGCATATGTGGGGTACAATGTGGTGATTTTTTATACAATTTGATGTGCTTACATCAAACTAATCAACATAGCTTTTGCCTCATTTACATGATTATTGTGTTAAGACATTTATGTTCTACACTTGACAGATTTGACTTGTACCCTTACAATGTGCTCCATAGGTGTGGTCCCACCATTTACCCTCCCTGAATCAACCTTCCCCCAACCCCTACCTTCCCACTCCATTTGTCTCCTTCATCCTGGTCTATGGTTGTGTTCTGTCTTTCATAAGAAAGTGTGAGTAAACATAAATTGGTTTCATAGAAGTACTGAGTACATTGGATACTTTTTCTTCCATTCCTGAGATACTTTACTTGGGAGAATATGTTAATTTTTTGTTTTAGCAGAAAAACTCTTGGCTAGAAATTTTTGTGCTTAAGCCTCAGCTTTGTATAAACGTTCCTATTCTTGCCATTTTTCTACATAGGACCAAAGTAGAAATTTGGCATGACCGTTTATTTATGTCTAGTGCTAAAAGAATTAGTCAAAATAGCAAAAGGCCCCTGGATAAGTACAAATAGACTTAAATGCTTTTTAAAGATGAGCTAGAAAATTTAAGAAACACTAAAATAAATTTTAAAAAAATGTGTCTCCTGGGCAAAAATCCCTGATGAAATAAGTTTTTCACCAGTTACTTCAACAGTTACCCTGTAATTTCTTCATTCTTATCCATCCCTCTTACTAGACAGTATCTTTCCTAGAGGAAAAGGATCAATTCTATTTATGTTGAGAAAAGACCGAGGATTTTCCAGCATTAAAGTCTAGTAGAATGGGTTTTAATATTTGTGTCAGCTGAGAGGTATCTAAAAATAAGTTTTTCATAGACCTCTTTGCTAAGTCATTATACTTTGGCTCCTGAGCAGATTGCTTTGTCTTGGTAGTAGAGGCTTCAGATCATTTTATGACTTTAATGTGATAATTCAGTGACCTAGCTATGTTTATACAGAAGTCTCTTAACTAAAACTCTAGATTCTAGAAAATATTTTATATTAAGCCCCTATGAGTCAGCCTCATTCATGTTATTACCTGATATGCACTTTATAAATGTCCTTTTGATGTAAGTATTATCATTCCCATTTTACAGATGAGAAGGCCAAGTGATGACCCTGAGGGAACAAAATCAGAGCCAGATCCAGTTCCAATTCCAGTTCCACCTCCATTGAGGTCACACTTGTATGATGGCTTTAAGGGCTTCTCTATATTAGCATAGTATTGTGATAACTTAATTCTTAATCACCTTATTTATGGTGTTACTTCCTATCAACAGTGATCACCTTGTTCTAGTAGAAAAATGTGGTGTCGTCTCTGTAGACCACTTTAAATCTTAACTTTAAGGCATATTGCATCCTATTCTAGTTACTGGGCAGCTCAGGTAGCTGAACAAGGAGAAGATGCCTGAACCCTGACCTCAGGTCTCTGTTCAGCTTTCCTTCGGAAACCAACAATGTGCACCCAGGCAGGGTGTCCCTCTCTGCTTCTCCAACAGTAGTTCACTGAAGTTCCTCTCTGTCACTGTTGGCCATACTGATAGGGGCACACACCCAGCACCCATGCTTCAGAAGTAATAGAAGCCCTAGTTCAGGAGAAAGTTGAATGTTCTACCTTCCCTTGCAGTAGCCCAGGGCCAGAGCTCCAATGGAAGGCTAGACTCAGGGGTGGATGGGCCAGCAGCAGGAAGTGCTGGAAGCTCCTCCTGCACATCTGCAGAAGCAGTCATTCCCATCTTCAAACTATTAATACCTCCTAGGTTAGAGAACTGGGTGGTCTTTCTAATTTGATATCCTATGAGATTTTTACATTGTAAGAAGCTATCACAAGGAATATAATTATAGATGTGGTCAAACCTGAGTGTATTGTGGTGGGTGAGCTGCCTCTTTGGCTTATCTACTCCTTCTCTAAAATTCTGTGAAATACTCAGACTAGATTCAAGCATATAGCTATATATGGAAATTCATATAGCTACCATTTGTCTTTTTTAAGTACCTTTGGAGCTCTTCTCTCCAGTGAGACATCTCATTGTGTCCAATGACCATGTTTACCAGCATGCCTTCCCTGGAAAGTGTTATATCTATAGTGAGAACTGCAAAGATATTTATTGAATGATAAATATCCTTTCCTTGCTTGGGTCTCAGGCACCAAAAGGTACCTGAATATTTTCTTTCGTTTCATTCATTTAACTCATATGTAGTATTTATTAACTTCATACTATTTGTCAAGCTATGTGGCTAAATGTTGGGGGACTATTGTATGTAGGCAGAACATATGTGCACCTAAATGTATTTCAAATACAAAGATGTTAAGGAGTTATTATTGTAGAAATGTCACCTGACAACTTACCTTCATTTGTGTCTGTAAGAGTGGACAGTCTATATAGAATTGGATAGAAGATGAATGCATATGGATTTAGTTGTATTTTTCCATATGCTTGCCTTTATGAAATTAGCTACTTCTGCTATAGAAAAGGATCCTTACATAGACTAAAATGTTTATAAGGCATTGGCCACTATATTAACAGTGGAGGGCCTAAATGGGTCCTTTTCTATTTGTAGAATCTTCCCTCTCTGGTCATCTTTTCGTCATTCTCCTGTGTAGAAGTGTATTATATCCTTTACTGAATAAAACCACTGTTGTCAAATTTAATGGCTGTTTTTCTCCTTGGAACCTGCCTTACTATATGCAACAGTGCTGCTCTGCAATCCTGTATGCCCAGGACTTCTTGTGCTGTATATGGGGTATTTATGCATTCTGTTAATGACTATACCTCAACTTTTCATTTCTGTTGGTTTGAAATTATGAGAAACAGGTTTTTCTTTCTTTACATACTTTTAAAATGTGTTCTTGCACTCAAAGCAAATGGTCAGTGGCAAGTGTCTGTCTCTTGACTAAGTAAACATTGTTCCTTTGATGCTATAACATTTATTGAGTATCCAGGGACTCATTATTGCCAAAAATACTTGGAAGCAATTTTAGTTCTTGTTATTATACAATTAAGAAAAGTTCATCAATTTTGAAGTTGTTTTCCTTAAATGTGCTATTAAACTGTGAGACTGAGATCCAGATTATTTATACTGACAACACAAAGCCTTAGAACCAACCCAATTAAAAACTTATTTAATTAAACTGTAGAGGGTTCAAAACTAATGTTCTCCATTTTCCTGCACTCTTTATTTTTTTTTAAATAAACTGTACTTGAATGTTAGTTGAAACTGATCAAATGTTACTTTAATGTTTGTAGTGGTAAAACTACAGGTTTGAATTACTCTTTTAATGTTTCATAGGCAAACATTCTTATTTTACTGAGCATTTTACTATATTTTCATCATAATATATATTGATGTATATATTACCATCCTAGTTTGTGTTAAAAATGTCAAAGATCAAAATATTTATTGGTAACCAAAGGAAATTCATCTTTTCATGGAAGCCAAAGAATAGGCAACATTGCAAATGTTGAGGCATGTCATGATAAAACTTTGGAGAATCTGGCTTGGCACCTGTAGTACACTGGTTACAACCAAAGTTGGCAGTTCTGAACCTGGTCTGGGCCAGCTAAACAACAATGACAACTGCAACAAAAAATAGCCAGGCGTTGTGGCGGGCTCCTGTACTCCCAGCTACTTGGGAGGCTGAGGCAAGAGAATTGCTTAAGCCCAAGAGTTTGAGGTTGCTGTGAGCTGTGATGGACCACAGCATTCTACCCAGGGTGACATAGTGAGACTCTGTCTGGAAAAAAAAAAAAAAAAACTTTGGGGTATCTCCTGGAATTTCCCCCTTTGGGTCCACACATATTCTTAAGGAAAAATTGTTAAAGTACTTCCTGTTACTTCTTGTAGTTTATAAATATACCCGATCCAATATCCATGGGACATGAATTAGTATGCTCCTGGTTGAAGTTAGTTTCCCTTCTACTCTGAGCATTGCCTGGGGACTCAAACACTGGCTAACTAAATAGTGAATGAAGCTACTTGCTTTTGGTCTGATAAAGTCAGAGCAATGAGTACCCTTGCTTTTCCTTTTTTGTCTTTGGGTACCTATGAGGTGCCCACTGGGCTGTTTGCACCAAGAATAAATCCTGTGCTTCTAGGATGTCTATGGTAGCATTACCTCCCTGGAAGTAGGTCATCTCTTAGGCATGGGGAAAGCATCACCTCCTGAGATACTAGCAACCAGAGCAGGCAACTCCATTGTAGATACCCCAGGAAGGTAGCTCCATCCCCTCCATTCCAAGGGATGGATCTAGGTCCCCACCTCTACAGAAACATTCCTCCAAGAGTATTTTTGATGAATACTGATGGTCAAAGACTCCAGGGAGCTCCTCTTGGCCTCCAGTTTCATATTTTCTGAAATAGAGAATTATTAACATTATTTTGCCCAGTACCTCCAAAAAGTGTTGGAGAACCAGGAAAAGAATGACCAAAAGCAGTAAAAAGTATATACTATAAACAGTCATCATCTACTAAACTGCAACATGCACTTTGTTAGTGGGTCTTACCTTTCAAGGACAACAGATTGGCTTCTGTCTTGCAAAGACTTGACCTGTGCTTATAGTTTATTTGTTTGTTTGTTTGTTTGTTTTGAGACTGAGTCTCACAATTTCACCTTTGGTAGAATGTTGTGGCATCGCAGCTCACAGCAACCTCCAATTCTTGAGCTTAAGCAATTCTCTTGCCTCAGCCTCCCAAGTAGCTGGGACTACAGGCACCCACCACAACACTCAGCTATTTTTTGTTGTCATTGTTGTTTAGCTGGCCCAGGCCGGGTTCAAACCCACCATGCTCTAAGTATGTGATTGGCACCATAACCACTGTGCTATGGGTGCCAAGCCGACCTGTGCTTATAGTTAATATGTAAGTGGTTTGTTAACTTGTTCTTTATGAATCCAGCAATCTAATTTCCTGAGCCATAGTTCATTTCACCCATATCGGACTAATTTGCTTTCCTAGTCTCTTTATTATTAAATACAATCCTATGGAAGTAATGTTGGAATTATGAATACTATGCAGCCATGAAAAAGGATGAGTGTGGTTCCATTTTTAAATGTAGAAAGATGGAGGATGATTAAGGAAGTAATTTTATATAAAGCTACACATACATTTTTTGGTTGTAGTTCATTGTTGTTTGGCAGGCCCAGGCTGGATTCAAACCTGCCAGCTCTGGTGTATGTGGCTGGTGCCTTAGCTACTTGAGCTATAAATGCTGAGCCAATTTTGTTATGTTCTGATATGAAAGTGTTACTTACTGTAAAAAAAAATGGGAAACATTTTAAAAATATAGAAATCAAAGGAAAATAACTTATGATCTTATCATCCAGAGACTAACCACTATTCAAATTTTTTATGTATACACTTATACATATATAGGGAGTTTTTTCTCTGCACAGAATACACATCTTTTTAACATCCCAAAGGGATGCTATTGTATATGATGTTTTGAATCTCTATAAGCATGTTTTTGATTTCTAGTAACAAAATCATTGACTGAGCGAGTTTAAACATGAATAAAGAATGTTGTCTCATGAAATAGAAGTTCAGAGATAGAATAGGCTATATGATGGTTGACTCATTGGCTCTATGAGGTTATAAAGGACCCAGGTACTTTCTGTTTTCTCTATTCTTCCATTAACATTATCAGGGTTGTTTCCATCATGGTTGTAAAATCACCACCATGAACACATGGGACAAAATGATCAAGGCCCAAACCTGATGCAGGGGCTGGCTTCTTCACATTGTAGGCTGGAGTAGTTGGGGAAGTTGTGAGTACCATAGTTTGTGGTTCTGGAGCAAAGAGAGCTCAGAGCATGGATGCTTGGTACTCATTTTACTGTCTTTAAAAATTGTTTTTCTTCTTAAGCATTGCAGCATTTATCAAAATTTAAAATTAAGATGAATGTTGTAGATACTTCATTTTCAATTAAAAATTAATTTCTTTTGTAGAAATGCTCTGTTCAGAAAGATATGGATAGTTGGGAAAAAAAGATTTTCTGGGGAATTTATCCTTATTTATGCAATGTTTTCCAGTGACTTATCATTTCTGTGGTGTCTTTTTGGCAACAGATAAGTTTTCTTCATGAATTTTTACTAAAATCTGCTTATAGATTAAAAACTAAAATAAAAAGATGAGCTTTACATTAATATAGATAAAATTTTAATATTTTATTCTTTACTTTTTTACTTTCAATACTCTTGAAACAATGCCATAAATACATAGAGAGATTAGTGAGAATTTTAAAAGAATAATTCTGAAAAGTAATAGGCATACTTGAAATTACTATGGCAAAAATCTAATGTTAAAGAAAACAGTTGCATATTCAGTTTTTAAATTTTACTATTAAATACATAACTTCATGTGTAGAAAATATTCATATTTAATTTTAGGTGCCAATGTAACATATACTAAAATAAAATGGAACAATTTCTCTGTTCTATAAAAGAATCTATAAAGCAGTCATAAATATAGTAAAACTCTTCTGAAATATTTTTATGGGACTAAAAATTGAAAACTTCTTAGTAAGGAAATTTTCATAAATGAGACATGAAGTAAGTTAGTGATAGAGACCTCAAAAAGTAATATATCCTGTGGGAACCCTAAATAAGCAATAACTTTTTAAGATAATTTTATATAATGTATAAGAATCAGGAATTGGTGAAACAGCTCTCCACAAAGTAGCAGGAAGAAAAAGATTATTATTATTATACTAAAATTCCTCATAAGAGGTTATTCATTTTGCATGTTTTTAAAGTTACCAGAATAAAGATTTTAGATTATCTGAATCTGGAAAAGCTGTGACTACTTAAGATTAAAAAAAAAAAAAAAAAGTACATGCAACTATTTCCTGTTGTGTAGAGTAACACAATTGTGGTTGGTAACACAGCTAACTCTAGAGTCTCAAGACATTTGTAATATTTTGGAAATGAGAGCAAAGATTAAATGATATTTGGATTCTAAGAATACATCTTACCTTCTATGGCCAATTCAAAACCCAGAGAATAGTTTGCTCATATTTTTAATTTTTTAAAACAAATTCTACTTCCCCTACCTGCTTCTTTAGCAAAAAGAGTACAGAATCATCACTTCAGCAAAAGATACTATCAGCACCCATTTTACTTAAAAATTGCTCGTATTTATTGAATTTGTGTCTTTTTTTTTCCTTCTTTCAAAATAAGCAGTAAAACAGGAGTCTTTTTATGGTATGATTAGAAGAGTATTAATCTACATGTGAGAAGATCTAGTCCCTCTGGGAACAAGTTGCTCTGTTATCTTGATCAAGAAACTTGCTCTCTGTAAACCTTAGTGCTCAACTGTGTCTCAGAGGTTCCTTTCACACTAGAATCGGGACCTATAAGGCGGATCTGGACATAGTAGGCTATTTGCTTGCTTGTTTGCACTCCTGGGATGTGACCCAGAGCAAATGATTGTGAGAGAATTTAAGCCAAAAGGGATTAGCATTATGCCCACTGGCAACTTTCCTTCCACTACTAGTGTAGAAATAGCCATTTAGAGGTGCTAGAGGATCCCCTAAAGTGGAGGATATCACAACAATTCATTTGCCCTGGGTCAAACTTTTGGGGGCTGAACTTCTCTTTGAAAGTTTTGTGACATTGCATGATAAGCCTTGAAAGAAAAGAGACAATTCCTCTGAGATTTCTTTTAACTGGTCTTGTTATGAACTGTCAGAGGAACCTTTAAATTTTAATAAACTCCCACAGTTAAAAGTTTGTGCAGATGTGGAGCACCTGGGACTTTCAGACACGGTTTGGAGTGTATCAGCCAACCGTGTTTCAGACCACGGTTTAGAGTGGTCAGAGGAGCTAGGCCTTTGTCACAGGCTTAAAGTTGGCCTGTGTATTGGTTTTGTCCTTTCAGTTCTTTTAATAAACTCTAAACATTCCTTAATAGTTGGCCTAATAATTATTTTCCTTACATGTAAGAATTTCCTGGAGTGGCTTTGACACTGTCCTCTACTTCTCTGAAACAGAGCCATCACATTGGAGAATCAACTGGTGATCCTTGCAACAACAGCAAGTGACGCTGGGGCTTACTACGTGCAGGCTGTCAATGAGAAGAACGGAGAAAACAAGACAAGCCCATTCATTTATTTGAGCATAGCAAGTGAGTTTTGAAATATCAAATGGTAATTCTAAAACTAATAAAATCTTGTTTTAATTAATAACCACTGACTGATGAGACATTTGCAATAAATCTTACGTAGTATCTCTAGTATAGTTATTATGGTTTACTATTGATCCAATGCCAATAGTGTGCAGAGCTTTAGGGCTGTTGCTTCCTGTGAAATGATAAACATAAATGTGAATCTACATAATATTTATGAATGCAAGATTCCTTTTATAAATTAAACATTTTGGCTTTTCTACATTGCTAAAGTATATTATTTTGAACAACAAAATTCTTTTGACTTATATAAATTGTATCCATGAAGCTTATTTAGGACTACATTAGGTGCAGCTAATTTCTTTTTAATCTGATTATATATTTTTCTTGAGAAAATATATATAAAGTTGCATTAAAATTGGAAGTACTTAAATAAATTAGTTGATTGTTTTTTTCTACCTAAATTAACTGAAAACCTGAATCATGAAGAGACTACATAACAAATCACAGTTATGTGTACATTTTTTAAAGAACATTTTAGTTTGAAGAAACTCAATTTAAATGTTTGGTCATTGAAATTCTACCAACTAGAGTTTGACTAGAGAAGAGAAAATAACCAAAAGCAAGAACTCTGAACTAAACTGGATTCAAACATGTGTATCAGAGAGCATTTCATCAAATGTTAGCAGTTTGAAGCTTCATGGTGTGAAATACAGTTATGTTGTTGAGAAAATACAGTTGGAAATAGTCATCATAGATGGCAAATTTCAAAATATTATGATTATGTCATACAAGAGTGAATTATATTGATTTGTATAATGGATTTCATCTTTTAAAAAATCACCTTAAGTTTTTCTCCCTTAAAGTTGTTTGAAAAGTCTTTGAGATAGGGTGATAGTATTTTCCTCACATGGTCTTGAGGGATGTAATTGTTTTATGCCCAGCAGAATATACTAGGTGAATCTTTGTATCAAACACTAGGCTCAAGACTACATAACAAATCACTGTGGGAATTAACTGTGCTCTCAAATGTCTACTGCATTACAAATAATTGATCCTAAATGGTTCTGCTATGCTGTCATCCTGCTATTAGCCCCTTAATTTGATGAACTGAATCTTCCTCTCTCAACCACATACTCAGTATAGATTTAGGTTTAGGGAGGCCTTTTTAATGCTTTGGAAAATCATGCACATTGATTAGGTGTGGGGTTTACAAAGTCCAGGGCATGATACACTGCTATTTAAAGGACTATATGAATCAAGAATTACAATAGAAATTAATATGATTTAATAAGATTTTTTCCAATGGTGATAATAAAGGATGGAAATTGTAGTATCAAATAGATTGTGATTATTTTAGTGACTTACAAGTTTTACAAGTAATAGAATCATTCATTCTGTTTAGCAAATCTGATTCAGCACTCAAATGTAATATAAATTCCAGGATAATAATAGGTTAAAGGAGGAGGCATGTGAGGTCAGAAATAAGAAAATTGTCCCTTGTCTATTAGAAGAGGGGGAAAAAAATCATTTCACAAAAATTCTGTTTATCATTGCAAAGTTATAAAATAGTCTGCACCTAGTAGTTTCCGATATGCCTACTCTGTAAAGGCCAGTAGAAAATAAAACTAATACAATGAATTTGCAAATTGCTATACTAATGCAATACCCTGGTGTTCTGTAATTGAAATATGTAAATTTTTTCCAGTAATTTCAGTTTCTATGCAGACCAAAAAGTATATTGGAAGCTGCTTATAAATATTATAATTAACAAGCTTGCATTTTGCTCCATTGTATATTTTTAGCTTCTCATTGGCACTAGGTAGAATGTGTAGAAGGTGAGCTATGAGGGGGTTGATGATGTGGTATGGACTTAGTTTAAATCTTAGGGAAAAGCCAGCATTTTTTTTCCTTTATATATTCTTTGTTTTTTATCAGGACCAGGTACAATATGATCAGAAAGGAGGTTTCCCACTAGTAAATATTTACTCAAAGGCAAAAAAAGACATTTTATGAAAAAGATACTTGCACTTGAATGTTTACAGCAGTGAAAATCACAATTGCAAAGATGTGGAAACAATCCAAACGTCATCACTACATGAGTGGATTAATGAAATTTGATGTATGTGTACCATGGATTGCTACTCAACCATTAAAAAAAATAATGGTGGCCTAGTATCTTTTGTAACCACCTGAATGGAACTGTAGACCATTCTTCTAAGTGGAATATACCAAGAATGGAAAAACAAATACTACATGTACTTAATACTAAATTGGAACTAATCAATCAACAATTATGTGCACATAGGGAAGTAAAACTCAATGGGAACAAAGTAGATGGGGATGGGTGTGTAAATTCACACCTAACAGGTACAGTGCACACTACCTGGGTAAAGGGCACACTTATAACTTAGACTCAAACTATACAAAAGCAAATTATGTAACCAAAATGTGTGTACCCCCATAATATTCTCAAATAAAAAGAAGCCTTATTTTAATTCTTTTGAGAACCTTCCTATTGACATATTGGATTTAGCTAAATGTTAAATGGCACCCAATTATGAATTTTCCTCATTAATAGTTCTATTTTGAAAATGTCTAAAGACAGGAAGTCTTGATAAATCTTCAGAAAACTCTAAAATCGTATGTTTATATTTTGCACCTTTATGGACTGCTGTGAATCCTCTAAGCAGTGAAAACTGCAGCTCAGGGCCTGGCTGCTCAACATTTTGTGAGGCTATGAGATAGTGAAGGATGCCTCACCTCACTAGATTTAATATGAAATTAGATATTCTTAAGACCTGTTCATACTGGTAATGTGATATAGTATGTTCTGCAGACTTAAAACATTTTTTTTCTGATATAGCCTTTTGTAAAAACACCAAACAAGATTGGTGAAAAATTATAAAAACTTGCCATCCAGCATTTCTGAAAAATCAAAAGCTATTATAACCAATTATCATCTAATGAAGATGAATTTTTCCTGGGTGTCAGGAGAATAAAGCAGGGAACCTTTGTATAGTAAACATGATCAGGATTATAGAAGACTAGAATTTAAATTCCTGGTGGATTATACTGTAATTAATTCAAAGTTGAAGTGTCATGCAGCCTCCTCCTTTCCCCTCACCCCAAATAATAAACCTTTTCTTCTGTAGGGACAGCACAGTGTCAAAGAGGAGTAGCAACCAGGGGTTGGCTTTGTCTCAAAATGTCTGAATAAGTGATATGCTATCACTGAGCTAAAAGAAGGAAATAACATACAGAGTTCAAAAATCTCACTACTTTTTCAATTGCTAAATATTTTGGTTTTGCTTGAAGCTTATGCTTGAAGCCAAAGATAAAGAGGTTTTAGATAAAAATAATTTTTTTAAAAAAGCATGACTGTTAGAAGTGAAATCTAGAGTGATACCGCATGCTGTTTTGTGCATGTTTAGTGGATGGCATTATTATCTCGTAACATTTCTTCCCCCTTTTGTCTGGTTAAGAAGATAAATTCCAGCATGTTCTACACAGATATTCCTGTCAGGAAGGAGAAGACTTCTCTGAACTATCCGCCTCCTGCTCCTGATGAAAGTTTGCTGTCATCTCAGAGGTGGATTCACTTTGAAGTTTTAATGTGATGTGAAGCCAGCAGATGTTAAGGACATAGGTGGGAGTGTTGAAGCATCCCGCATGAATTTTTCATAGCTGGCTCCCACAGCTCAGGTGCACACTGGATAAAGAATGGGCTGAGCTTGCCTGAGAGTAGACATTTCTATTCTGAGGTCACACCCAGGCAAGCTTTATAAACCTGTCAACCTGTTTTTTGACTTTTGCTTTGAAGATTTTACATTGAGTTAACTTTTGTGGATCAGACCTTCTGAACTGAATTAATGTATGAATAAGAGTTTCTTCTTTAAAAAAAAAAAGCATAGAGTTAGGAGATGTGAAGAATTCTGTACAGTGGTTAATCAATCATTGTTTAAATGCCATTGTATATACCTCAGACATATCACCCATTCTGATCCAATATTCAAAATGTCCAGTGTAATGAGATTCTCTTTAGAGACGAAGCTTAGATTAAAAAAGAAATGACTGTCTCTCTCCTTCCTGCTTTTTTTCCAACTCTTTCATTTTAATGTCTCCTCTTCAAACAGCATTTGCAGATAGAATATCATTTCAGCTGATCCTCCTTGGGGCTGACAAACTCTTGCTTTTAATTTTGAAGACCACTTAACATTCTTTTGTCCTCTATAATGCTAATTTAACTGCAGACCTCACATAGGCTTAGTAGTTGAAAGAGGATTCCTGAGAATTATGTCTAAGAACAGTCATCTGAGAGGACTGCCCTGTAAAACATGGCTTTTGTGTGCTCAGATAAAATTCTGTCTTATTTTTCTTGTGCCTTTAATATTAAAGGGAGAGAGGGGAGCAAACACAAGTCTTTCAAATGCTCTCTGACATTTGAAAGTGGTTGTATAGTGATTAGTACTCTGAGTTGGATTTCTAAAGCAATAGAAACAATTTGGAATATTGCTAAAGCCATGATTATATAGTGGTTAGTACTCTGGGTTGTAGAATATTACTAAAAACCAATTTGGGTACTATGCCCACATCACAAATGAGCAATTTGGAATCAGGCTCCAGCTTTATAAAGGTTTTATGATGCTTTACTGCCAGGGTTTTCAGAAATATAAATAGGAATTGTATTTTGTAGTAAAATCATGAGTTTATTCATTTAGGCATGTATTGAACCTACTAAGTAGGTATGTGACAAAATATAAGGTGTGCTCTGGCCTTGCCTACCTGAGCTGGTGAGGATCAGAACTGAGATGAGGCACTGCGCTCTAATGCCTTTTTATGGGCAACTGTCAGGAAATAAGCCTTGAACATTTGCCTTAATATATGGGTGCTTAGGTGATTATAAATAATAAGCATTAACTTTCATACAAAAGAGATAAAGGTGGAATAAACAGTATTTTAAGTATCTTGCTTAAACATGAAAATTTCATTCCATGTTTCTTTGTTATCTCATGGCACAATATGCACTTTGTAAATGGAAATCTATATTTTATTTGGTCTTCCTGGTAATGTTTAGTTTTTTGGCCAAATTCTCATGACATCTGATTCCAGAGAATTGTTTATCCTGTAATATGGCTTATATGTAGTACTAACAACACAGGTGTCAGAGCTGCCATTGAGGAATAACTCAGATCTGTGGTTTCTTCCCAGGAATACTTTTGTATTCAGGTATCTACTCTGTGAAAGTTAATTTAGGTAAAATGAAACACATGAAGATAAGTGATGAATCTACTTCCCTGGGCACAGGTGAAACTGTAGTGCCCTGGAAAGTTGTGGAAGCAAACATACACATGAGGGCATCCTGTCCACTTCTTGTAAATGAGTATTTTTGGATCTCCCCTTGGGATAGCTTACATCTAAAATATGACATGGAGTCTTCCAACAAATAGACTTGACCTGCACAATAATTAGCATTAGTGCTTAGTTTTCATCTTGTGATTTCAGTTAAAAAACAAATAAAAATGCCAGTTCTAATATTTTTTTCAGAACCCCAAATGTATGAGTGTATGAACTGGTGAATGAGATTTAGTGTAAAGAATGCATCTTGTGACTCTCAATGGGTCTTCAGTAACAAATGAAGAGATAATGAGGCCATAATTCTCTCCCACACCAACAAAGCAAAATTGGATTATATCTGTTACCTACCCATGCTCTCTCCACCGTTCTCATCTCTTTTCACCAACAATATTTCAATCTACTTTCATTGTTGGTAAATTTTAGGGAACCAGTTTAAAATATGAGTTATAGTTTGCCTTCAACTTTCAAACAAATTTGGGATAGCCCAACATAGCTAGTCTCCCAAAGTCAGTCACTGGACTATGAGTATCACTTGGGGTACACGTAGATTACCAAGTGGTAAGCAGAAGTATGTAATTTTGAAGGACTCAATTCCAGGTTCTTTCATGTACTCTTTCTAAAAACAGATCTATCTTTGGTGCCTGTGGTTAAAGTGCTTTTCATAATTGTTCCTCTCTTTCTGCACAAAATGGAAGGCTCCTATCTTACTTATCCTAAATCTTTAATATGGGCATTATCTGAGGCTATAAATGCCTATGGGCCAAACAAAGGGATAATTTTAAATATTAGTGGCAGAACTGAGAAAGTGAGAGACTCTAATAACTGGAAAATAATTCTTTTATAAGTCAGGTGTTTTCAGTCCTTTACTATATCTACAAAATGAAGTTGGACCTAAGTGCATTGTCACTGACATTTCATTACAAATAATTTTTGATAATTGGTAACTGTGAGAGAGTCCACTTGTTTTCAGGACAGAAAGATGTTTTCAGCCCCTTTGCAATTCTAGGGGCTATGTAAGCAGAACAAACTATGTCACTCTCAGGCGAGGCATTTAAGACCCAGCGTGTCACCTTTACCCTTTCTCTTCCCCTTTGAGGACAACTGTGGCCAGGCCAAATATTGAGATGGTGGAATCATAGATAGAAGCTACCCAGGTATTTGAATCAACACATAGGAAGAACAGCTCTGGAAAGTCACTCCAGCACAACTGGACTATATAAACTTTTGGTAAACATTGAGACTTCAAGCTTATTTATTATTGGAACAAAGACTTGTCTATCCTAAGTAATACATTATTGTATGACTTTTGGTATAGAACTCAGAAGGGAGTTAAAGAATTAAGAGGTATTCTATAATAATTCCTTCCAATCCCATCTGTCATATGAACAAAATTTCACAATTTATGTATCCAAATAAGTATATTAGAATTAAACTTCATATCCATTTCATTAAAAGATGCTTTTCCAGTTTTTTATATAACAAAATTTATCAAAATTTGTAATAGTTTTTAAAATTGAGTGTCAATAATTATTGTAACATAACTTGATCCAAGAGAAAAATTTTTGTTTGTTTTTAATTTAATATAGGAAGGTACTCTTTCTATATAGCTAAGGGTAGTCTTGAACTTCTGGCCTAAAAGGATTCTCTCACTTCAGCCTCCCAAAAAACTAAGATTACAGGTGTGAGCCACTGTGCCTAGCTTTTTATTTGTTTGTTTTTTGTTTTAACCATGTAACTATATATGATCTCTGGATAAAATTTAAATTTATATATGTATTTTCAGAGGCCAAAATAAGAATGGTTTAAAAATACTTCAAATCAATAAATACAATAATTAGGATAAAATTCTGTGGGGGAAGTGGGATGAAATACAAATTCAAAAGAAAAAAGAAATGGTATAAAATTTCTGACTATTAAAAATTAGAGCTTATTCATATATTTGTAAAATGGGTGATGGTGTGTATCAAATCCTTAGACCTGCTCAATCAAATATTTAGATTCCTTTGACTACATATAAAATTGTTGTAATAGTTTTATTTTATTAAGCTACACTAGAATATTAAAATGCCCTAAAAATTATATTCTATTCAGTTCTTGATGAAAAATTTTAGATGTCAAATTAAAATGTGAGAAATATACACAGTTTTACAAAATTCTTTTAGGTGACCTAGGAGCAAAAATTGTTTCAAGCTATATGCAGATTTGATGATAATTTACCAATAAAAGCACTATTAAATGATTTTCCAAGGGCATAGACAAAAGGGCACTAACATTTCTTAAGCACCAGATGAATATTTTCACTTATATTTTCTTCCTTAAAGTCCACAGTAGCACTGTGTGTTAATGAGCACTTCCATTTCCACGCTGAAGACACTGAGATTTTACGAGTTTAAGTTACCCAAAACACAAACATGGGAAATAGGAAGTTGAGGATTTAAACTGAGGTTTATTTGGCCCCAAAAGCCCTATTTCTCCTATAAAGGAGAGCTGCATATACCCTGGAGGCTGGCTCTTGGTGCCAAACTGTGTCCAAGTGACAGAATCCTGGGAGAAGGCAAAACTCTGTAGGGAAAGTGGCCATCCATTATACTGTTCCTCCTTCATCCTGAAGGTTCTCTGTCAAGAGCGCTATCACACTCAAACCTGAGAGGAGCTTGGTTTCATTTAAAACAAAAGAGACCTTCTATTTCGATGTTAGAAACTTTCCTGCTAAGTACTCAATCTAGGTAACACCCGTGCGTTGGCCCTAAAATTCAGCTTTGAGGCTGGAACCCTTTTGCAACCCTAGTGAAGCATGTTTGAGTGGACAGTGAAAATAGGTTTGGCTTTAGGGTGTAATGGGAGGTGAACTGGACTCAGTGCTTACTAATGAAACACTATAAAAATAACTTACAATTTATCATAACAAAGAGCTTATTTTATTAACATCAATAATGCATTAGACACCACATAGGATATAAAGTAAGACATGATCTGTCCTTATGGATTTATGAGAGTGCTATGCATGATTACACTCCCTAATTCCCAGGTGTTAATATTGAACTGTTGTGACAGATTTTTGCACTGAGTAAACTTCAACCAGGGAGTATGGTGCGCACTTGGGAGAATTCATTAACCAAGCAGAACTGACCAGTTGGATTTAGTAGATAGACCCTAAGTATTCATTTACTTTTCTCAATTATGGTGTGATGATTTAAATGCAGACATTATCATTAGTAATGAATTGCCTAATTGGTACTGAATTTTTACAAATTTTTATACAAAGCTCAGCTTTAATAATTCCTCCAAACCACTTTCCCTAGTGCCCCTTTGTTAAGTGTACCAGATTAAATTATTATTTCAGATATTTAAGCCTGGGGGTCCTTTAATTGTGGCAATTTGGGGGCTGGAACTCAAGGTAACCCTAATAATTTTTCCCTTGACTCTGGGATTTAATTCTTTAACTTAGCCATCAGCCACATGCCTGAATTTACCTGGCAGAAAATTTAAGATAATTTCATTGTAAACTCATAATATTAAAACATAACATTTCAAAACTTACAGTATATGGTGTTTGACTCAATGTTGTGACTTACTCATGCATTATCTCTCTAGCTCTGATCACTTTGGATGCTACAGTCATTGAAGTACTTTGCTTTCACTGTGTGTTGCTTTCACTATAAGAGTAATAGATCTGAAAAGATAAGAAATTTTTAGAGGGTACAAACAAGGGAGATGGAAAATTGAATTTTCCCTGCTATCATTTTATAAATTTCAACATTTATCTATTATACAGCTTGTCTGGGAAAATCCTAAGCAAAGTAATGGTTAATGGCTGACATAAAACCACAGAAGTAGTTGCTTTAAGAAAACTATATTTACTCAATAGTTGAATATAAATGATGATCCTGGTCAATTTCCTGGTGTATAGCTTTTACTTACTTTCTAGACTAAATAATTCTTCTTATACCTTCCCAATATTATTTTTCCTTTTATGAATGAGTTCAGTATTCTGAAATTGCTAATTTAAGAAATACTTGTTTAATTTCCCTTCCTTTAGCATTTTTGAAAATCCAGATCGCCTGATTTGCTAGGCTGAATTGTCTTTTCATATTAAAATCTTTCAGGAAAAATGAGGATATATAATTTTTTGATTTGGAGGGAACATCTAGAGTGGAACCAGGATTTTCTATAATAACTTGATATTTACATTGAGGATAAGGCTGATATCTCATATGTTAACTTTAACATCAAACTTTAAAGTAAGGATGGGAAAACATGATCTGGCCCAATGTATTACGTATAAAGAAAGTATATTATAGTATCTAATAGCAGTAACAATCATTTATTGACTATCTAGTTTGTAGCTAGTATATAAATATTATACCTCATTTAAAAAATTTAATCACAACTGAGTGCAGTGGCTCACACCTATAATCCAAGAATACTGAGAGGCAGAGGCAGGAGGATCCCTTGAGCTCAGGAGTTGGAGACCAGCCTGAGTAAGAGCAAGACCCTGTCTTGCTTTCTACGAAAAATAGAAAAATTAGCCAGGAGTAGTGGCATGTACCTAAATCCCAGCTACTAAGGAGGCTGAGGCAGGAGGATTGCTCGACCCCAAGAGTTTGAGGTTACTGTGAGCTACAATGCCATGGCATTCTACCCAGGGAAGCAGAGTAACTCTGTCTCAAAAAAAAAAAAAAAAAAATTAATCCCCACCTATTAATTTTTTAAAGAAAGCAAGAAACCATAAGGTCAATATTATCCTTGTTATATAGGTAAAGAAACAAATCAAAGCAATAAACAAAGTATACAGCTTTATGCAGTTAATTATATGGTTTAGTTTTTAACCCAGATCTGTCCTCCCCTAAAGAGACTTTTACCATTTTACTTATTATTATCATTTGTATAGCAGAATTGTTTTTGGTCTTAAAAATCCTGTTATAATTTCTTAATCTGGCTGCTGCTTTAGTGTATGCAGCCTAACAATTGGTCACCTTTGGATCATAGTTCAATTCTACCTGTACCACTTAGTCATAATGTTTTATTACTGATCACTGTAAATGATGTTCTTTTGGCTCTTGTAGAAGGCAATTACAGCAGGTAATTAAAATTGTAGATCTTTAAAATGTGGTTGAGAATATTAAATCAAGCCTTAAGAAAATCAGGTAAAGTGTCTGTTCAAATGAAAAGCTACTTAGCAACGCTGAAGACCATTGCCAAATCCAGAGTGCTGGATTCCTCACTTTTCCAAGAACACTTTGTATCTGAGATGTAAAGAAATGGAATATATATCAGAAGCAGAAGGAGCCAAAATTTATCTGAAGACGAATGTAGTCTCTGTTTGTTCTAATTAGTGAGTTCTTAGCTATAGCCTCTGCCTATGATTCTTTGTTGTTTCAGGTAATTATTCCGCACATTCCCTTTCACTTTTGATCTTCAGGAATAGTCTCTTTACTACAAAATCAGTTCCTCCTATTTGTCTATTATAGCTAGAAACTATTTGGCAGAGCATGCCACAAGAAGGTGTAAGAAATCCTAATATCAGTATAACCTGTTATTTTGCCCAGGGATATCTGGCATGTGCAGCATTTTAAGGTGGATACCAAAGACTATTCTTTTATAAAGTTTAACTTAGATTATAGGCCTGAGTGACCATATGGACAATCTCAAGGCAGGCTGTGATGATTTTGAGATTCTGCTAGGGAGCAGGATCCAAACATAAAAACTAAAGGTGTAAAACTCTAGTGAAACTCTTGAAAGAATGAATGTTTTTCCATTTTGGTTCCCCACTTAGATTTAAGGAAAAGGAGTTGGAGCTAGAAAAGAAGTAAACCAGAAACGCTGACTATTCATCTGGTACCCTAGGCTATGTGTTGGTTGGCTGTCTTACTGATGATACTTTGTGTTGAGGTATGTCCCATCTGGCATTAAATGCCAGTGCTGTGCTGCTCCTTTCCTTTCCAACAGGATGTCACTCTGTGATTTTATTAATTCAGACAGGGTTGAATTTCACAAAGGTTTTCTCTTATCTGGGAAAGTTTTCAGCACAAATATGTTCCAGAATTCAAACTTCTAATCCTTAGGACTTAGGAAAGTATTCTCATTAGGCAGAAGGATTTAGGTATATATAATAACAGAAAGCATATGCATAAGTTAACCTTTGGTTATTAGTTTATTTCAGAAAGTATAAGTGGCTTCCCACTTCTCAGACTACCCAAGAAAACTTAACTTCTAAATTGAGAAAATGGCCTTGGGAAAAAATATGTAAAAATGGTACCATCATAAAGAAATACAAAGTGAACACTCAGTATTTTGAGCATTTCATTTTTTTATTTTATAGTATTTTAAAAAATTATTGCAGTCAGCATGTTCCTGACCAAAAAAAATCAAAGGAAGCATTTCTATTTCCTTATACCCTATACTGGCTCTTAAGCTGGTACCTACCTGAAGGACTAATGTTAAGCCATTTTACGTCCACTGGCCTCTATTCTGATCAGTTAGTGTCCCTTCCTTGTTGGTCATTAAATATTTTGAATATCATCTCAGTCTGGAAGAATACTCAGAGATATACAAAACAGTAAACTTACCAACATTATAGAAAGATCCTTGCATACTAGAATCATCCTTATACCATTCTCAAAGGTCTACAAAGAAGTAGTTGGAAGTGCTGCAGTTTGATTTCTTTAGCTTTTATAGACTGTATATCTTCCATTTATGGAAAACACACTGCCAGTAAGATGGTTGGGAGAAGGGAATTTGGGGTAGAATAGTGCTCCTTATGGCAAGGGACTCCTGTGACCACTGTCTTGTCACTGACTTCCCTGCTGTCCACTACCAGTGTCCTCCAGCAAGACTCTACATTTCATATAAACTCACTCCAAGAGTCATTAATTATGAAGTGTTGTCGATAGGAGCGTCTTTACTCACAGACCTTCAACTTATCAACTATCATAGATAAGGACAAAGCTCCACCCTAGCAGAGGGCCCAAACATGACTCAGGGTTTTCCACATAAATATTGGAGATCTGGTGTTGCCAGACCCATATCCCTCAAGGCAACAATCATCTAGAGCTGACAGTGAGCTGCTATCTTTATAGGGGAGATAATTGTTTTTGCTGATGTCCAGGTGTTCCAAGCTGTGACACTAGTCAGGAGATCAGTCAGTTGTCATTTACCAAAATGTTTGCAGGCCAGGCATGGTGGCTTATGCCTATAATCTCAGTGCTTTGGGAAGCTAATATAGGAAAATTGCTTGAGGTTGCAGTGAACTATGATCATGCCACTACACTCTAGCCTGGGTAAAAAAATTTTTTTTCACTGTTATTTTACTATAGTCAAGAAATCTTTTGCTATACCTAAGACTCTATCAAAAATAGGGAAATAACATATAACTTACTTATCACAAATGGCACATAGTGAATGCTCAATAAGTTAGTTATTGTAATATTATTTTAATTAAATCCGATGATTCTTCAAAGTCTACACTGATTTTCCACTCTGCTAGTAATACTCACTAAAGAGTACTGCCTTTTTCCCTACCCCTTCTCAGGACCATGTAGCTTATCCGATTCACTGTAATAAATTTACATTAGTTACAAACTTACCCAAAAATGGAAAAATTGTTTTGGGTAAGAAGATAAATTCAAATTCTGAATGACTTTTATAAATCCCTGCATTTTAAAAAATGGATTGTATACATAGGAAGTCATTGAGTCTTCCCAAATAAAAGTGAAGAAGAGTTATCCTCACAAAAATATAATGCTTTAATAGGTTCTCATACTGTTTCCACTTTAAAAATGATAAAATACAATCTTAGATAGGTTGGAGGCTTAAGGTTACACAACTAATAATTGCCAACACCTGAATTCAAATCCAGATCAGGCTCTAGAAGCTGAGTGGATGATTCATAAATAAACTTCCTATTCAATTTTCACAAAAATCCAGTAAGCGAGTTATTGCCTGTATTTCACAGGTGTAAAAATTGAAGCAAAGGAAGGTTAAATAACTTGTCTAAGATCTCACCATAAATGACAGGACTTAGACTTGAACTCAGGGCAGTCTGACTTCGGGACAAAACAAAAAAGTAGTGAGAAAACTGTGGTCCCAGAATGTGCAGATCTGCAAATGTGAATTTCTTGTTGGACTATTTAGACAGACTTGTTGTGTACAAGTCAAAAACTAAGCTTTGAAAAGAAAATAATAAAATAAATAAAACATTTTTAAAAATAGGGAAATAGAAGTGTTAGACAAAAAGATGGAGCATTTCTCATGCTGGTCAGTTATTTATGCTACCTATTTGGCCCGTATAGGCATTAGTTTGGGGAAAGGCATGTTACCTCTGCCCCTACCTCAACAGATGGTGTTAATCTAAATCAGAGATCTACAGATCAGGGTTCACTTCCTCCAGGGGACATTCAGTCATGGATGGTCTTCAGGGAACGAATTTTCACATCAGCTCCTTTGTGTACCCTTTCCCCAAACTGATCTGCCTGAGAATGTGTCTACAATGGAGGAGTGTGTTCCTCCTCTCACCTCTCCTTCCACACTTGTTTTTCTCCCACCTTCCAAATCCTAATATATCTTGGTGCATTGCTTTGGACCACATAACCCTCTACTTGCCAAAGGACAATTTCAAATATTGGAGTCAATGTTGACAAAGTGGATGACTGTAATAACTGGATAAGAAGTCGCCTTGCAAGCCAGATGGCTTACAATTCTTCTTTCAACAAAATTAAAGAAGGACCTAATCAAGTTGTCAGCCAGTAGATCATTGAAAATAATGTTCAGGGATGAATTACTATGTTATTTTGGGCATAACTATCAGAATGATGTCAAAGAATTGAGTGAAATTGCTATAACAAAACTCCTTCATTCCCATACATTTATGCAAATAAGGTTTCTCAGTGCATATATTTATAAAAACAAAATATAGAAATCAAACTGATGCTGAAAGCTTTTTCATTTTCACTAGAAATAATCTTCATCCATGAATACATGAACTAATTAAAAAAGAGCAATCCTGCTCTTCTCATTAAGAGATACATTTCCAATAAATTTTGCTTTTTATATTCAATAATTGTCAATGTTTACAATGATCTATGTTGATTTGATTAACTATTAATAATAATTGTGACATATAACCAACTCAGAATTTTTTTAACATTTAGTTGTAGGGTCACAGAAAATTTTTTTAAATTATTAAAATAGCTATCATTTTTTTATAGAGAAGTGTGATATAGTGAGAAATAAAAGGCTTTGGGGAATAACATATGTTATAGTAAATGAAATTCTGGGCATCAATTAAAGGACAAAAAGAAATAATTTCAAATTACTAGTTGTTAAATGGGAGATTTTTAAATGGGTGATGATAGGTGTCAAATCGCAATGGTATCTAGGTCCCTTTGTATACATAACAAAGAGTAATATAAATAGTTTTATCCACAATGCACTGGAAATTAAATTTAAACATTTACAGCTAAACTTAAATATGTGAGAAGGATGAAGTTTTTCAAAATTCTTTTATGGAGCACTTTGGGCAATAATATTTAAAGGCCACATTCAGTGAAAGTGGGAAAAAGAAGTATAAGATCTTTTTGAAAATGACAGTTGAGATGGAGAAGGAGAGGATAGGAAGAAGGAAGGAGAGAAGGTGCTGGCCCCATGTATATTAATAGCAGTTATCATCAAGAAACAGGAAAAGTGACAATATAGAACAAAAATCTTTTAAATGTATAACACTGTTCTTATCTCTAGATGCCCATGAAAATTACCTAGACTGGATCAGGACTTTTTTCCCCAGGTGATTTAGTATACAGCCAAGGCTAGGAATTATTGAACTAATCTCAAAGTGTGGTCCTTAGACTAGTATTATTAGCATCATCTTGGGAGCTTGTTAGAAATACTGAGCTTTGGGCTTCATCCCAGACTCACTGAATCAAATTCTGTACCTTAACAAGATACTTAAGTGATTCATATGCACATTAAAGTTTTAAAAACCAAGATTTCTAACAAGCTCCCAGGTGATGCTGCTGCTGCCAGTTTACAGTGTGCAGTTGAGTAGCCAAGTTCTGGAGTAATGTTACTCTGCGGTTTCATGGCATAGGTACTTACAGAGTATGGCTCCAGAGTCAGGAGTATCAACACTTCCTGGATACTTGTTAGACATGGGAACACTTGGGACCTATCCCAGATCAATTAGTCAGAGTCTCTGGGAGTGAGGTCTTGGAATCTGTGTTTTGACAGGTTCTCTATGTGATGCTGATGCTCACTGGAATTTGAGGACTGTTTTAGGGAGAGTCCACATCAACTTCTGATAGTGTCAAGGCTTAGGTTAATTTAGGATATGGCCAGGAGTTTTTTCATACCAAGAGACCCTACTGAATGAGAGAGCCACTGCTGAAGCTTTCATCACAGCCTTACCTGTCTGTCTATAAGCCCAAGGACACCTGTTCTGCAATGAGGCCTGAATATGTGACCAGTTGACCAGTTTTATGCAGGCATGAGCTGACAATGCCTTGCTTCTTTCTTCATGCCACATGCATGTACAATCCTTGGGCACTGCCCCTATTCATGTATTGAGCCATTCACAAGACTGTCAGTTCTAAGGGGGGAGGAGGGATGCCAGATCAAGAGAGGACTATGCAGTTGATCCAAGAGCAATTTCCCATTTATTCACATCATTTGATCTCACAGGTCTGATGGTGCTAGAGGCATCCTTGTTGAATAATGATGCTATGTAAGTCTGTGTTGCAGAGTGGCAATTTGAGGCCTAGAGTTCTGGGACAAGCCATTTCTACAGGAAAGAACTGCTCATTATTTGAGCTGTAATAAACACTGAGCACTAAGTGAGTAGTAACCAGAATCTTGCTCATCACAAGCCAGGTAGTAGCCATTGAATGATTTAAATGATACATTTGAGGCCAGGCCCAAGCAGATAAAGAAGGCAGGAGTATATTACATAAAAGGTGGCTCCAACTCCTGTATAACCTACCACTGATACCTCTCCTCCACCTCATGGGTTAGCCTCTTTGGGAATGGGTCCTTATAACCAACCGACAGATAAGTAAAAACTTGAGACTGACTGACAGATGGGTCTGTGTGGTTTGTCAGTGCTAGCTGAACATGTAGTTGCTCAGTACTGCACCTCTCCAGGATACCCAGATTAGCAATGGCAAAGGGAAATCCCTTCAAAGGGCAGAACTGTGAGCACTATTCTTATCACTATTAGGCTCTGTTGTGTTAGAGTCCTCCATTCTGGGAGACAGTGCCCCCATGGGGGAATATACAAGGGTTCCAAGGACCAACTAGTAAAGAAGGAACTCACTGGGCTGGCAGAGGTTGCTGCTACACAATGGGATAAGGAAGGAATTGAACTGACCAATTGACTTGCTGGTATGTCCTGTGGTGCTTCCATACCCAATGATAATGGTCACTAGGCAGTTGTGGCAACAAAAGACAAGTCAACTAAAACCTTTGAGAAAGGTTTGAGATACCCATCAGGCCAGCAATCTGCAAAAGTGTTGGCCAAGGATAAGAGAACTGTGCTGCTTTTTCCCTCACTTTTGCTTCACTAAAATCATATTCCTGGAAAACTCTGAACTCAGGCTAAGATGGAGCTGTATGAATCTATAGAGCAAAGAGAAGGTGGTGTCACCACAGGTGTAGCCAAGAAATTCACTGTGATCTTTGTGGAATACAATGTAAGCTAAAATTGTCTCTTTGAGGAAGGATTATCATAAGAACGTGTATCAGACGAAGAGAAGGTGACCTAACTCACATTCTCATTTGGTGGAAGTATATTTAGCAACTGCTTAAATTTCCTTAGTCAGTTTGGACTTGTGAAAGAAATGGCTCTAGTGAACAGCTTTTAGGCACTTACTAGTAGAAGAATTTGTAGCTCAGTGCAGCATGTCTCTTTCTGTGGTCTTGGTTTGCTCAATGTTGGGTTTTGGCTGAGCTAACAGGCTAAGACATCCATTTTAAGTCTTATCATGAAGCAAATAGTAACCCAAAAGGGAAAACAAGAACCACTTTCCTCAACTTTTTGTTAACTTACATATGCTTCAGAATTCTGCATAGCATAGACTCATATTGCTTTGTCTTCCAGACCAAGTTGAATCTCCTGGCTTCAAATTATCCATTTTATAACTATAGATAGGGGATGATTTGTTGCCTTTGTCTCTTAACTTTTTTAAAAAAGGAGCTTTTATTGTGGAGAAGAAATTGTTAAAGTCCTAATACCTACAAAATAGGATTTGGCTCCCATTCTGCCCTGAATTAACTAAAATCAACCTGTTTTCTACTGTTGATAGTCCTTCATTAGTTTTAACTCATTTTCAGCATAGCTGATTTTTTTTTATTCATAATGCTTTTGATGAAAATTAATTAGTTTCTTTTAGCCCTGAAACAATATTATCATGGGCACTCAGACACTGTTGTAAAAAAGGACCTTACTATAAATCGAGCCTGAGGATTCAGAGTAAAATTCTACTTCAGAGAGAATTCACTTTATGATGAAGCCATGGGTATGCTAGTAGTTTTTTTGCTGCTGGGGTCTGTGCCTTAGTTTTCCCATGTGTTAAATGAGGAGTTCGAACTACGTCAACTATGAACTTTTGTTTCATGAGACCAACAAAACTAAATAAACTTTTATAAAATAGATAAATGAAGGATATGTACAAAAATTCATGTAAATATTATACTGATAAAATATTTTATTAGCCCAGTATAGAATACCAGTCAATATTCCATATGGGAGTATCTAATAAGGACCCAGAGAAGAGGGTAACTGCTCACCAGATGGGTGAGGAAAAGAAAGAAGAGGAGTGGGTCCAATCAGACCCCTCAGGTTTATCTACTAAGACTTACAGGGTCTTGAGTATGCTAAACTGGCTTTCCAGGGGTCATCAAGCTTAGAATATACCTTTGCTAATCTTGCAAGATATACAGTTTCCTGCAATTTAATTTTTTTTTTTTTTTTTGGTAACAGGGAACTGTGAAATCAAAATGTACTAAGCTGAAGAAAAACCTACTTTCATAACTATAATTTCAACAGGGATTAATTCAGAAAGAGAGAAATTTTTAGAAGTACCACTTAATTTAATGCAGACAGCAGCTCTCCAGCTTGAGTTCCATATGCATAGCCTTGCTATTTGCCTAAGGCATTGGAGACAGAAGCTGAACCTATCTACCTGTCATGTTGCTGATTTGGTCTGATCATACAAGAGCCTTAATTTTTATAAAATGGGCAATTCAGTATTCAAAATCCATTAAAAGTAGAACTTCCTGAATTAATCAAATGATCACTTACCAAATAATCTTTTTTCTCTCCAAAAAAGGCATATGACAGTATTTATTAGCTAGAATATACATTTCATCATAACATCTGTCATTACCCAGGATATAAAGAATGAGCTTCAGCATGAGGAGGTCCCAAGAGCTGAGGTAGACCCACAGCAATGGCCCAGAGAGTTGCTGGTGGACACGCCCAGGTGAGGATAGCAGAAGGTGGGAAGGCAAGTAGGTGGTGAGTGGGGGGACCTCATCTGTGAGTTGCTGATCAGACCTATCACCAGGTGAAGGGAAGAGCAAGATGTGGCACTGTTCAGATGGTCTGACATTTGCATGTGCCTATGTGCTGGTAAGACTGGAAACCAGGTTCAGGTGATAAACTAGTCCTGAACAAAATAGCCCTTAACAGGATGCTCCTTCAGCAGCTGGCCTCACTTCAGCATTCAGACCCTATTCTCTCTTCACTTAGTTGTTTTTCTTTCCACATATACAATCTTGTCAATTAAAAAGAAATTTCATTTGCTATGGGTATTTATCTAATGCTGAACAGGTTGCTTGGTGTATGAGACTAAAAATAATAAAAGTAAAATAACATTTGCGTGAATAAATTACCATACATTTAGAAAGTGGATGAATCGTCAGTATAAACAGATTGAAATTGTGGTTTCTAGAATAAATTCAGAAGAAATTATATTTTATTTGAGTTGCTCCCCTACATACAACTTTCCAGAAATCCAATTGAGCAATTTTAGACTATATTTCAAATTACTTAAAGGAGAAGGGTGAGTTTGTATTTCTTGATAACACATGTATTTCTGTTTGAAGTAAATGAGAGTAACTTGGGCCTAGCAGGAGAAAAGTGAGTCCCAGAAATATTATTAACTATAGGTTGCGACATTCTTAATTTCATGAACTAAATAATAAAAGAGCTCCCTGGGACATGTACCCAACACATGCATGAATACACACACAGGGAAAGAAAACTGCACTGGCATTCCCCTTTGGGTATGCAGTTAATTTACTGTTTAAAGGAACCTCAATAATGATTTCCTATAAATTATGTTTATTGCATGAAAATAAGTAGACTCTAAGGTATGAATTCTGAATGTGCTAAGGAAATTCCATGCTCTGATTTTTAAAAGAGGGGGACATCTGTTTAAGGAATTTGATTATCTACTGATAGGTCATTTCTGAAAATATTATAGAGGATTCATATTCAATCATAATTGATGAATGCGGACCACTTTCCCCAATCCCCAGCTTCCCATACACCTCTCTCCAGGTTCCTGATTCTTTGAGAAAGGGAAGCCATCTACCACTCTATAAATTCCTTCCAAATATATGCATATTGACTCATTCTTATTAAGCTCACTCCTATTCTGGAAGCGTATTACTGCTTCTTTTCAATCCTTAACCTTCCTGTGCTTCTGGGAACTAATCTTCTCCACATACTTGGCTCTATTTTCTCCCTTCTCCCCTGCCTTTTCTAGAACTCTATAGGCATACTCAGCTCTTTGCCTAGGCTCCTATAGAGAGGTATCCCATGTCCCTTTTCCCTGCCATGAGGGACAGCGGCAGTCTCTGCCACCCCCTCTATAATCCTCATTACTCTGCTGAAATTGTGGCTACTTCTTGCCTGGTTCTGCTCATCTCCATATTTGGGAGTCTCTGTAGGTCCTCACTTCCACTGCCCTACTGAAAGACCGACCATCTTCTTTGCATCCCCCAGTTTCTAGGGTTTTCCAGTCTCTGAAAGCATTTTCCCAGAGTCTTTGTGATTCTTTCTTCTCTCTCCTGCCATTATACCTTCTATTGGGAGCTTCCAAGGCCTTGCAGCTCTTTTCTGTTCACATCTCTGATTTATGCCTAAAGCCTCCAAATCTGCTTTTATGATTTTGAGCTTTACTTCTAGAACTCACATATGTCCCCTTCTGACTAGAAGTCCCATGGACTCCTCAACATCTACATAATAAAATTCATTATTTCTTGCCCAGATCAATTCCTCTTTCACTATCAACTTGGTCATCATAAAACTAGAAACCATAAGGATTGCCTTAAATTCTTCATCTCTTCAATTAAGTTCTCAAATTCTATTGCTTCTGTTTCTGAAATAATAGTAATTATACTTGTTATTTACCAAGGCCTATAATATGCTACACTGAGGTAGATATTTCCTACAGGAGACTACTTGTGGCCATAGCCGCAAGACTAATAAGTGAGAGAACCAGGATTGGAAACAAGCATGTGCAACATCAAAGCCCAGTCTTTTACCCTCTTGTGTGCCTCTCACACCATACTGTTTTCTTATTGCCACTGTCATGCTGTCATCATCTTTCTTTGCAATAATATTCTTCTGATATTTATGCTACTGTTCCTCCTGAAAGAAGTTTTGAAAGCCAGCTAGTCACTTTAAAAATATGTTAAAATTCTGAGAACCGCTGCAGTTCCTGCGGCCGGTGAGACCCGGGCGTTGGGGCTGGGCGTGCGGGATGGTATGGCGAAGCTGCCGGGGTCTCTCTCGGCACAGGACGTAGGATCATTTGTGTATCTTACAATTAAGGACAGAACACCACAGATCCTAACTAAGGCTATTGATACATTACATCGAGATAAAAGTGAATTTTTTGACAAATACGGAGAGTCCACCTATTGATGACTTTGATGTATTTAAAGAATCAAAAGACCAAAATTTCTTCAAGTCACAGGAATCTGTCATTGCTTTATGTACTTACCTGCAAGAGCTGGTGAGAACTATTGAAGAACTAGATGAAAACCAGCTGAAAATTGAATTTTTTAAGCTTCTGCAGATTTCGCTGTGGGGAAATAAGTGTGATCTGTCTCTGACAGGAGGGGAAGCTAGTGCTCAGAAGACTGATGGGCTAAATTCTTTGCAAGATCTAAAACCTTTCATTTTAGTGAATGACGTGGAACATCTTTGGTCATTGCTTAGCAATTACAAGAAAAGAGAAGAAACATCTATTAGAGTAGCTATTGTTCTGGATAACTTGGGGTTTGAACTTGTCACAGTTTTTATACTAGCCGAGTTTTTGTTGTCCTCTAAACTGGCTACTGAGATCCATTTTTATGGAAAAACTATTCCATGGTTTGTTTCTGATACTACTGTACGTGATTTTAATTGGTTAATAGAACAAGTAAAATGTAACAATCATAAGTAGATGTCCAAGTGTGGGGCTGACTGGGAGAACTAGGTTAAAATGGGTAGATGGGTTTACCATGATCATATATTCTGGACTCTGCCTCATGAATACTGTGCCATGTCTCAAGTCAATCCTGACTTATATACTGAACTGCAGAAGGCACATTTAATTTTATTCAAAGGTGATTTGAATTATAGGAAGTTGACAGATGACAGAAAATGGGGATTTTCTGTTCCATTTCATGAAGCTCTGAACAGCTTCCATCCTGCACCTCTCTGTAGCATACAAACATTAAAAGCTGAGCGGCAGGTTGGTCTCCAGCCTGGGCAGGAAGAACAGCTCATGGCCTCTGAGCCCAACTGGCTGACTACTGGGAAATACGGAATATTTCAGTATGATGGCCCACTTTAACTCTGTTTAGGAGTTCTCACTTGTGTAGAAAGCTCTCCCAAGCGTCTTTTCATCCCCAGGAAAGCAGCTTGACTTGACTGCTCTGGGAAGCCCCACTTCTCAGTACTCATTTACATGCACTCATTATGCTCTAGTATTTTGATTTGGGAATGGATGGTTTTAAGCCTGTTGCAGATATTTATGTTTATGTTGGAATTTTAGTAACTTGTTTCAAATTAAGTGCATAATTTCAAGTGGTTTTAATGATAGAAAACAAAATATGAGTTCTTTTAAAGTTACTTAACTATCTTTTTCTTAACTGGTATATAATGCATGGTGTTTAATATTCTAGGAAGAATGGGCTTTTTTTTTTTATTATTGTTGGGGACTCATTGAGGGTACAAGAAACCATGTTGTACTGGTTGCATTTGTCGGGTAAAGTCCCTCTTACAATCATGTTTTGCCCCCAAAAGGTGTGGCACACACCAGAAGAATGGGCTTTTATGTAACTTGATTTTGAACTCTTTGAACAATGGCTCTGTAAAATTACACATTTTAACGACACTTTGTAAAGACAGGCATTTCTTACAACTGTGATGTTTGAACGCATGAAGTAAAATTTATCTCTGAAGTTAATTCTAACTTTTGTTCTTGAATTCTGTTTCATTTCAATAACTTGTTTTATTTGTATGCTTTTGTATTTTTTTATCGACCTGTGGCATGGATGCTAGGAAACAAGAAATTGAATAGAGTGAAACAAATCATATTTGAAGAAATGTAATACCTTGTACAGTCTATTTATGATATTTTTAATAAACTGAAATTATTTTATCAAAAAAAGTATGTTAAAATTTTTCATACATATAAATAGTTGCAAAGAATATTTAAGTATTGACTTCTAAAAATAAAACTATTATATCATTCTTCTGAATGGATTAACTAGAATATCTATTAAATAATACCATCATTTATTTCAAAAGTATATGGAAACATTTTCTTCAACAGTTGGAAATGGTGCTGGTACACTTGCACTCTGCTTCCCCTCTCCCCCCACAGAATTGCTTCCTAACATATGTATGAGACACTCTTATTGATCACACTATCATTCTTCCATGCAACATATATGCATATATTCATGCATATACACAAATATACATGTGCACACTTGCATATACACATAAATAGTATTTGAAATTTGTTTTTTATTTCCAGTGACCATAAACTCTGTGTTTAAAAATTATGTATTGAGCTATTACTGTGATAATTTTAGGACACAGTTGATCAGAATGCCGTATTATAAATTTCACAAATAATTATTAAACCTATAAAATTTTAATTGGAAATACATCTTTTAATGAGATAGATTCAAGGACATATATGTTTTGGTGCCCCGATGAAAGGAATTTAAATTGTTCCTTTGTTTTGGTACCCTGAAGGATTTTATCCAAAAGCCCTCTATCTGGAACTCTATAAACATCCTCAGCACTTTCTCTGGAGAGTCTTGTTTTATTCAAGGTGCCTTAGTCAATATGGTAAGTCCTTAAGATTCAGGACAGTGAGAAGTATGCTTTCCTTTTTAATGTAGGAGGATAGTTTTGAATAGGAAGGTGATATGGAAAACCTGGAGTTGAGAATTCTTTGGCAGTTTTAGGAAAGAGGACAGATAGAAATTTAATTTCTAGAATTTAGTTCCCTTAAAATTGCCTGTGTTTGTAAAGTCTGTAATGAACACACTTAACTTCAGTAGAACAGGTACCACAATGTGGATGCCAAAACCCCAGGCCACTTTCAGTAATTACAGTAGAGTTCTCTTTCTAAAACATACCATTTTCCTTCTCTAGGACTTTTGACTGGACTGGCTCAGAGAATGAAATCTTCACTCTCTGGCCTGGCATTTATTCCCATCTGTATTCCCAGACTATATTTAGGGTTTCATTTTGTCATCCCAAATTTCTCTGTCAGCTGTCCCTTTTCCCCAAATTAATGCATCCCCTCCCCTGCTGGGTATTCTTTGAATGCCTTTGTCCTTATTTCTGCACACACATCTTCAAGATGGTCCCAACATCACCTCTTCTGTGGAATCCTATCCACTCCTCCTGGCTCATTCAGGCCTCTGCCATCATGCTTATTGGTCTTGGTGCACCTGTCTTTCATGCGATGGTTGGAGCTCCTTTCCAGACAACATCCCGTTTTTGACTTTGTGCCCTCGGGTCAAGCACAATGCACAATACAGAATTTGGAATGTAATTTTTATAATTTTAGATGCCAAGAATTTAAACTTCTTGGATATTTGTGGTAAAAATTGATTAGTTTTTAGAAAGATAATTTTCATGGAAAAATTGTTTGAATAGTTCAGTATTATATTGATTGGTTGAAAGGGTAATTTTTGACTTCAGAGAGTATTGCAAGAAAATATTATGAATTTGGAAGATCTTTTGAACCTTATACAGACTAGTGAATTTTAATTTAGAGTAGGATGTGGAATGCATCTTGATGGATGATTTTGAGACGGCTGCATATTTTGATAGTAGATTGGATTGTTGCTGATAGCCGGCCATTACCTGTGTTCCAACAAATAGTCTTTGGGTAGGGGTATCATTTGTTTCTTTTCTTGTTATTGTACCTATCTGTGTAACTTTCAAAAATCATAAACAAATCTTTTTTAAGAAATGTGTTCCAAAGCTCACATAGAGAATTCATGATAGAAAAGCTGATAGCCCCTTAATTATGAAGGCAGTGCTTGGCACCACTATAAAGTATTAGCTTTACTAGAAAGAGAATTCAGAAGTTTGGAATAATATGCATTTTCACAAGTTGAAATGATCAATAATTCACAAGTTGAGAAAGGATTGGAAGCTTGTAGAGTTTCTTGGATATTGTGTAAGAAGTCAAAATATAGAAGGTGTATCCTTTTATATTTACGAGTTACTTCCCTCCACATTGCTATTCTATGTCAAAAGCAAGTTAGGAGGGTGAAGAGCTACAGCTCTGGAAAGGGGCCACTTTCCACCATGCACTATGTGTGGCTTTTTTCAAGTCATAGAACCTTCTTCCCTCCTTCCCGTTCCTCACCTGTCAAAGGGGAGTAGCAAGCCTACTTCTCTCATAGGAACACTGTTAAGTACTAAATAAATACATGGAAAGCACGTGCAAGAGTGCTTGATGTGTAGTAGTAAAGTGTTACTTATTTTAATTATTATGATCTCAAATGAAAAAAATAAGACACCTTTTTTTTTAGTTCCTAAGAATTGTCTGAGTTCTTAACCAAATATGACGGACCAATTAAAAAATCCCACATGTGCATCATTAATAATTCAAAATTATACAATGAATGTTGGTACTTTCCCTTGTTAGAGTAAAAATTATCATTTTATTAAAATTCGTTTAAAGCTTATTCAAAGACAAAGATGCTATCTACCCTGAATAATTAGCTTTTAGAGATAATGTCTTTCTTGAAGACATGATATAGTCTTTTTTAAATTGAATTATTTGGTAATATTAACATTTTAATGAAGGAATTATCCTATTTTCATATTTCTTAGAAACTGGTATTTAATTTCTACTTCGTGTTAATAATGTACTTAACATATTTAAAGTCTGACTTAAAATAATTTATGCTTAATATTTCCATAACGATAGAAGCATAATATTCTTCTTTTATTATGTGTTTATGTCCTTGTTCTGAAATGAGTTTTCCCTTTTATGGGAAAGGAAATGCTAATTTGGAAATGCTAATTTCAAGGGACTAATAATTGAGATCAGTCATATCTTTTATGTGAAAACTCGCCAATCATGTAGGTGTTTTGAGGATGTGTATTTTTAAGAAGCGCCTTACTCACTAGGTAGCATTTGCTGGCATTAGGCAGCTGGTATGTGTGATTTTTGGGAAAGCCTTTCAGTGATTTTGTACAGTTCACCAGTAAACTTTCCTCACAGGTAGAAATGTAGTTGAACCCAGAAGAAATGGCCTTTAGAAAAGAATCCAGAGGTGAGGCATCTGCAGCTTTAAGGCCATATGTGGCCTTCTAGATCCTTAAGTTCAACCTTTTGATGGAATCCAATTTTTACAAAGGCCACACTTAAGGAGTTAGAAGGCTACATGTTCCCCACCTCTGGGGACATTGAAGCTAAATGGCTGAATAGCTTCAGACATCCCGAGAGGAAGAAAAATAAGATTTAAAGTGTTATTATTAAAGAATATGATCTATAAATAATAGTAGTATATTCTTATACCTCTGACAGATTTTGACAAATAAGAGAAAAATATGTTCCTAAAAGGAAAAATGTGTTTGAACTATATTCTGCACTATTTAATGCTGCTGGTACATTGAGAGATTACTGGTAGAGCTGAAGTTGAGTTAGTGAACAACAGAAAAAAGGTTGCTTTGCATTGAGGTCTGCTTTTGACAGAGCCACTTTGTAGACTACCAAATTAGAGGCCAATCCTTACTGCCCTTCACATGAATGGTAAGCTATGGACAAGAGTGTGGGTCTAGTCTTGTTTTCATTTGGGATTCTTTAAGTGATTTTGAAATTTTGATTTTAAAAATAGTTCCAGCTGATATTTGTGGCAGTATGAAAGCCCAGCCAGCCCAGAGTGATGGGTGGGACAAGGTCCTTGAAGGGAGAGGCAGGTGCACTGCAGTGAATGCAGGGCTGTCATCAGTCATCACCAGTGCTAATGTTATAAAAGGTGAGAGAGGTGCTATTTGTTTAAAATCTTTCTCTTAAAATTTTGTTTTAAAATAGGCTGTTTCAGGAAGGAAAGATATATTTCTTTAATATTTAAATTCCACCATGTGTCTTTGTCGTAATAGTCAACCACCCCCTGAGTCTTCTGTGATAATCATCTCATATGAGTACAGAATGTTACCTTGTGGCTAAACTAATTAGTCCTGTCTTCTCCCTAACACTGTGTATAAGGGAGCATTTGTCATTTGGATGATGCCAAGTATGTGCAGTCATCCCTCAGCAGGCACTAGGGATTGGTTCTAGGACCACCCTCCACACCCCATACCAAAATCTGTCCTACAGTTGGTCATCCATGTGGAACCCACATATAAGAATAGTTGTGGGTTTTGCGTACTGTGAACATATGTTTTCAATTTGCATTTTGTTGGAAAAAACTAACATCAGCTTTTGGTTGAAAAAATCAAAGAAGGCAAGTGGACATGTGCAGTTCAAGCCTGTGTTGTTCCAGGGTCACTTGTATACTGACTTTTTGTGATGATACAAAGAGGCCGTTGTTCAGAATAATAAACTGTTGGAAACAGTTTGTCTTCCTGAGTGTAAATTCTAGGTTTGTTCATTTGCTCAACAATTCCTGAGGGCATTGAACTTAACTGTTCTTGAGGACATCATAATCTCATGGTGTCTCATTCTCTGGGACCTTTGTTCATGACCTTAGGCTGTCATTGCATGGTGCACTTCTTTGATAGTGAAATCCACTTACCAAGTAGGTGCCTTGAACTACAGTAATAGAAAATCTCATCTCAAACTGGTTTTCAAGTAAGGTCATTTATTACCACACATAAACCCTAAGGGCAACACAGATGCCTGGTATGGCTCACAATGTCATCAAAGGCCTGACATTTCTCATCTTTGTTACTTTATCGCAAATCAAGATGACTGCTGGTAGCAGGTTGGGCTCCATGCTTCCTTGTTATGCTATCAAGACAAGTCACACCATGAACTTCCCTTTTGTCTTATTAGATCAACTACAATTATAGTGGAGGTGGCAGCCATATGCTTATATAAAACTGTAAATCATTAGGAAATATTGGTGTGGAAAAGAACTTTTGAAGAAAGTTTAAAGCAACAAAAGAACTGATAGAAATACTTTACTGCATCAGAATTTAAAACCTTTTGGGTAACAAAAGCCCTGTAAACAAAATAGGGACAAGAGACAGGCTGGAAGAAAACATCTACAAAGACTTAATAATTTAGAGGTAATAAATATGAAAAAAGATAACTCAATAAAAAAAGTTGGGCAAAGGATGTGACAAGGCAGTTGATAGAAGATGAATAAATATTGCCAATAAATTTATGAAAACCTGGTCAACTCACTCTTAATGTAGGAGTGTGTTACTATTGTATACTATTATATTTCCCACATTTTCAAATACAGAATTTCACTCAAAATGTCAAAGATGTAAGAAGTTTAATAAAATCAGGTGTTGTTATATATGTTATATATCTAGAATGCAGTATTATGCATGAAGGTCAGATCTTACGGGTAAAGAGATCAGGGAAGATGCTGATCAAATATACTTTCCACTGGTTACTTAAATCATACTTGCTTAAACAAAATTCCCTTGTAGTTTCATTGATATCTGTGTAAAATAGGAGCATCTTCTGTACTTGATTATTCCAGTGCCTACATAAGGGTATCAGACATTATGCAGGCATCTTTGAGTTTGGGGAGGGCTTGTGTGCTTCAAACTGAGGAGTTTTAGCTGACCCCCTGCTGCTTGGCTGCCACCAAAAAGAAATGAAATGAGTAATTTGAACACAAATGGGAGAAAGCAAGACTCATTTCCATACTGTGGAGAACCTGAATGTCTTCACCAGAAAGAATGTCTGTTAACTTGGTGCACATTCAGAACCTTATTTGGGACTAACACTTCTTTATAAGCTGCCTTCCTGAGCCTGAAGTAATTCACAGAGATTGATTTGTAAAACATTCTGAATCAATTAAGGCTTTAATCAGCAAAGTAACAAACTTCACATGGCTCGTGGACTAATTTTACCATCTCCCATCAATGTGAACCTAAGCTGAAAAAAGAAAACAATTAAGAGGATGCAATTATCTGTCCTGATTACTGAATTAGAAGAGTTTGTGTTTATCTGTCCCAATGTAAAGGTAGGTTTGTTATGTGGAAAACAACCCAGCAGCTGGCGTGCAGGAGGCCAGTGTGGCTAGTGGGTCTCCTGCACACAGACCTACTTAGTATCCCAGAGATTCCAGTTATCAGGCTTTAAGTGACCCAGCATCTAACAAAGGCTTCTGGCTATTATTTTGTATAAACGTTTTGAGAGAGAGATTTGAAAAAGTTCCTTGCCAGTGGTGGTGGGAGTCCTGCACAAACATCTCATTTGAATTACATCTACTAACGCAATGTTTAGGAAATTGGTTTCCTTTATTTAGACCAGCTCTCCATAGTGGCTGCATATTAGAACCATGTGGGGAGCTTTGGAAAAATCCCAGAACCACCCAGACCAATTATATCAGAATGTCTGGGGGAGGAAACCGAGCACTAGTACTTTTTAAAGTTCCCCAGGTAATTTCAGTCAGCAGTCGACATTGACAAACCTCTCATTTAAACAGCATTTTCAGGCTAGTGCAATCTCAGTCTGTTGTTAGGGTATGGTGACCCAACATTTTTGGAATAGAATCATTTTTGATAATTTATTCACTTTGGTAAAGGCTGTGTTAAATGCATAACTAAAGTTAATTTGTGTAACTTTGTCAGACTTTTCATATTTACAAATCAGAAAGATTCTCAGATAATGCTTCCTAATTTTTGATTTGGAAAAGGTGGTTATGTGAATTATTTGTTAGGTTGTTAGGCAAACTTGAATAATAAGTGACTTTCATTCAGTCTTTTCCTTATTTTCACTTGAAGTGTCAGCCTTTTCCTGAGAAATCTTGAGTTTGAGTTACTAGTGTTTCTCTTATCTCCATGTTCCAGAACTACTTACACAATGGGCAGAGAACTGCAGCCTGTTTTCTGTCATCCTGAGCCATTCACATTCACTTCCATCCCAAACTGGAATATTCTGGACTACAAAATGACCCAAGCTCTTTAGGAGGAGTACCAGGAATAGGTACCCATGCATGTCTTCTGGGTTCCTTGCTTCTCCACCAGGTGACTTATCAGAACGTTTCTTTACTTATCAGCATTTTCACTAATGTCTTAGTACCCCCTTTGAGATTGGCACCCTATTGCCTGGCTGACTCTTTTTAAAAATTGTGGTAAGTATATATAACATAAATATAACCATCTTAGCTATTTTTGAGTGTACAATTCATTAGCATTAAGTATAGTCACATTGTTGTGCCACTATCATCTCTATTTCCAAGACTTTCTCATCATCGCAAGCAAAAACTCTGCTACATTACACATGACTCCCCATCATCTCTCTTCTTCCTCCCATGTCTTTCATTTCACTTTCTATCTCTGTGACTGTAACTACTCTGGGTACCTCATATAAGTGGAATTATACAATATTTGACCTTTTGTGTTGGGCTTCTTTGCCTATCATAATATTTTCAAGATTCATCCATATATATCAGAACTTCATTCCTGTTAAAGCTGAGTAATATTCTATTGTATGGCTAGACCACATTTGCTTTTCTGTTCATCCACTGATGGACATTTGGGTTACTTTCCAGCTGTTGTGAATAATGCTGCTGTAAACATGTGTATACATATATCTAGTTGAGTCCCTGTTTTTGGTTCCTTTGAGTGTATACCCAGAAGTGGAATTGCTGGGTTATATGGTAACTATATGTTTAACCTTTTGAAGAAGCATATTGTTTTCTACAGCAGCTGTACCATGTCATGTTTTCACAGACCGTGCACATGGGTTCCAGTTTCTCTATTTCCTCACCAACGATTTTTTTGCCCTTTGTTTTCATGATTATTCTAATGAGTGGTTAGTGATCGGTTGGTCCATTTTTAATATAACTCTGCCTGGAACTTGCTTACTTCTAGAATTTTTACATGTGGAAGGGAAATTGTTTTTATGCAAACTTGGGCAGGGCTGCCAGGAGATCTGTGTACAGATGGGCACAGTCCTCCATTTCATCCTCAGGTTTTGTAAGAACTTTTGTGGTACCGGCAGTCTCCAAGGCCTGCCTTTTTTCTCTGTTCCACAATATGAATTGCCTAATTTTTTTAAGGTATCTGTTAAAACAGGCACTTGTATTATAATTTCCTCTCGTCCCATCAGCTTTTTTCTTCCAAAAATTTATAATAATCTCTAAAAAGCTGTATTTCTTCTTCTGTTCATTTTATGATAGTCAAGTAATTTTAAAAAAAAATCTTTTCCTGTCATTTTAGTGGAGTTTTTGTCCTCCAAAAAAGAAGGTAATACATGTTGGCAATTGTTATGGTTTGAGAAAGTGGGTAAAGAGTACCCTCTCTTTCATGCCCAGTAAGAAAAAAGGGTAAGGCAGATAGGAAGTTAAAATATTGTCTTTAGGTCAGACAGAGGAGCTCGTGCCTGTAATCCTAGCACTCTAGAAAGACCAGACTGAGCAAGAGCAGGACTCCTGTCTTTACTAAAAACATAGAAAATGTTAGCCAAATGTGGTGACACACTCCTATAGTTCCTGCTACTCAGGAAGCTTAGGCAGGAGACTCATTTGGACATAGGATTTTGAGGTTGCTGTAGCTGCTGATGCCACAGCCCTAGCCTGGGAAAACCGAGACGCTGTCTCAAAAAAATTTTTTTAAAAATGTCTTTATAACCATTATGCAGGTTTTATAGATGAGGTTAATATCTGCAGGAAAGTTGGTTTTCTTACTCCAAAATAATAGTTGAACTTAACCACTCAGTCTTAGACAGCCCTGAGTACAGAATGGGGCAGAGCAGTTGTACCTCCTGGTAGCCTGGCCAGGAAAGGAAAAGAGGAAAAAACACACCTGTGCATTTCCCTAGATTCGCTAATTAGCTAGGTCACATCTTTCTCCAGTGAGGGGAAGAAGGAGGGGAGCAAAGAAAGAGTGAGTGATGATAGTGGATTTTCTGTACAAAGAAGAAAAGAGATGTGGATAAAAAGTATTTTTCCCAAGTCTAATCCTCCATATTTAACAGCCTCCTCTTACCCACATTTGAACTTGATCCCTGACCACTGTCATGTTGGGGTCTAGCTTTGACTTCATTTTCTGTGCTTTTGTTCAGCTTTCTGCCACTGAAACCTCTTTGCTTTGGCTTGAGGCCCCTGCATCCTTCCACATGTTTTACTGACAAGAATAGAAAGGCAGAATGTGTCATGGGCCCTGGGCTTGGGAATGAACGAGATAAGATTAATGGGAAGCCCTGCCTGAGACACAGCAAAATGGGTAGGGGGGAGTGGGAATAGGGGTTATGAAAGCAGGGGCTCTGGGGAGAAGCCACAATACTTGGAAGGAAATGAAAGTGGGGTGAGCCTTAAAAGAGTAAGCGGTTGAGAAAAGGGAGAGAATAGAAAAGGGAATTTCATCCATCTCTCTTTGGAGGGATGTTAAAATGTGAAAGAAATAAGAATAAGAGAGAAATAAGGCTCAGGATTTTTTTGACATACGACATGCCATTTATGAAAAATTCTGCCTATAGAAAGAAATGAAAGAACAGCCAACAGCTGAAAGTCAAGTGACTATTTCACTTCAGTTCTTAACCAAGTCAGTTTTATGGCTTTCCTGTTTGTATAATTGTGTAATTCTACCACCAACATCTTTCCAGAAATTATTTTGGGATTCACAGGGAAAGGAAGCCCTCGTAGTCATACGTGAACTTTGAATATGCATTTGAAAAGCAAAGAGAGCAAAAGTAAGCAAGGCGATAAATAGACCTAAAGAAGATTCAGATACATATTTGAAAAGAAAGGAAGTCACCATAATAGAAAAGAAGACAGAATAAAGCAGGAATATATTTCATTAGTTGAATTTTTAGATATTTTAAAATATATGACATAAAGTCCTTTTGATTATTGGGAGGTTGATTTATTTCATCAACAATAACCAATTCTGAGCCTTTCTTGGCTCTCAAGCTGTACTAAATTGCAGATTTACTCATGTATTCATTAATTCAGCAAATATTGATCTCTCACTTGCTAGGTGCTATTCCAAGCTTGGGAAATTCTGAGGCAAGTAGAACAAAGATGATCCTGCTATGCTGAGCTCTCTTTCCTGTGGGGGAAGACAATTAACAAGCAAGTGAACAAGCACATAGCTGTGATTATTCCAGATTATAATGTATGCTTTGAATGATGAAAGGGTGCCAAGTATTTTTTCTCAGCATAGAGAACAAGTTACACAGGCTTTAGGAAGGCAGGAATTTGTTGTGTTAGAGGAAAAAGGCTAGAGTGTGTGGGTTAAGCTATGGAGGGAAGGGCAGGATAAGATGAATGCTGTGGCCCAGCTTCTAGAACAATGCATGTACTCACACAATTTTCATACAGTTCTGTGGAGGCTATGGATTTCCCTACTTCAGCCCAGAATCCACAGGCCACAGAGAAAGGCTGAGCATTGCTTGGGGGTGTACAGAAACCAGGCTAACGTACGGAATGGGGATGCATACTCTTCTTGGTTCACAGAAACAAAATGTTGTGTTTAAGGACAGTGACAGTGAAGGAACATTGTAAGAGAAAGGTAAAGGACAAACTGTGATGGACTTTGAAGTCCATGCTGAAAAGTTTGATCCCTTTGGTCTTGAGAGCTGGGCTGCCAAGAGAGCATGTCCCTTCAGTCCCCAGCCCTCAGCTCAGTCTCCCTGATGGCCTCAGGCTGGAGTGATGCACTCTCCTTCCTTCTCTGTCCCTCTGGCAAATTAACAGCAAACTGGCTGGACATGGGAGTAGGGGTTGTGGCTGGTGTATGAGGGTATGGGTCCACCTTCCTAGTGCTATCAGAAAAGTCATACTTTTCCAAGTGATGCCGTAAAAGCCAGGAGAAATTAAAGTTCAGTAAAATACATTTAAAAACATGATTTTATTGTGTTGGATTCAAATGAAATAAAAATTGGCTTCAGTCAGTCTTAATCTGAAGATATGAATTCAAACTGGCTAAAGGAAAAAAAAGACCTCTAACACAAGAGAGGAAACAGTGTACTCTTAACTGATAGCATATTTTCCTCAAGCACATTAAGAAATTGGAATTTGGTTACTTTGGTGTGAAAATACATAAAAATGTAGGAATGAGGACCCCTTATTGTTTTGAATCAACCATTTTTTTAAACTTAAAATATGACTTTTTTTTAATAATTTTATTGAATCATAATTATGTACATTGGTGCAATCACAGGGCACGATTCATATACATTCAGAAATATTTTGATCGTACTGTTACAGATATCCTTCATGGCATTTCCTTGATCACTATATAAAGACA
>CAUYON010138732.1:0-10009 GCA_963573935.1 Arctocebus calabarensis
GTATACATGTACCACAATTTATTAATCCATTCGTGGGTCGATGGGCATTTGGGCTTCTTCCACGACTTAGCAATTATGAATTGGGCTGCAATAAACATTCTGGTACAAATATCTTTATTTTGATGTGATTTTTGGTCTTCAGGAGAATACTTAGAGATCTAAAAATAGATCTGCCATTTGAAAGTTGCTTTTTTTTGAAAATACTGAAGGTCAGAGGCCACTCTCTTCAGGCTACTAAAGATTCATCTGAGAATTTAGATGTCACCAGATGGATTTGCCTTTTTAGAATCAATGGTGCTTATACCTGGAATCTTGCAGAATTTTCTCTTTTACTTTGACTTTAGCCAGGTTAATTACTATGTGTCTGGGAGATGATGTTTTTCAATTGAGTTGACCCAAGGCTTGATATCCATCTGGTAGGTGAATGTCTGAATACTTGGCAATGCTTGGGTAGTTTTTAATTATTATATCACCAACTATGTCTTACATGCTATTGGAATTCTTTTTTTCTTCAGGGAAACCTATAGTTCATGTTTGTAGGCTTCATATTGTCACATAATTCTCTAACAAATTGTTCTGCTTTTACTCTCTGCTTTCCTGCCTGTTTAAATGACTAGGTAAGTTTGAGAGTCTTGTCTTCAACCTCTGAGTTTCTTTATTCTCTGTGATTTTGAAGGGGTCTATGAAAAGCAGAAAGAAGCCCCTGTCTATTATTCAGAGTGGAACGCTGTTAAGCAGAGAGCAACCCTGTGGGAAATAAATCAAATTCACAAAAGCAAGCATAAAGCCAGAGAAGATTAATTTAGGAATGAACTCATTCAAAGTCAGATGGAACAACAAGGCAGAGAACTGCCTGCATAGACTGAGATGGGGTTGTGAGAAGGTGGAGAAAGGCATTTTTCTTGCAGAGTGAATTATGCTGTGTCTGAGATTGATTCCACAACAGATGTTAATCTTGTACCAGGGTGAAAGCATATGTAGCAAGAATAATATGGAGTCAGTCAGGCTAAGGTGGATGTAACACAACTGGTCTCATCAGGTTAGGTCCTGCCTGACCTTCACTTCTGTGTCATATACTTACTGTTTTGTAAATTTAGCTCCCACCTTAAATATGCCTATCTTGAGTAGATTAGGTGGATCAATTTAGGAGATTAACTTTTGAAGTAGAATGTTATAATAGGTCACTGAATTATGCTAAAGGTTAACGTGATCTTTCCTTGAAACTATACAAATTAATAAAGAATATCATATCAGAAAAAAAGGTAGCTTTTATAAGAAGTAAAAATTTTAGTAAGGATTGGTGAGCCATTTCTGTCACCTCTCTACTGTTAAGCCATGTCTTAGCTTTTTTTGAGCTTTTTTATGTCTATCAATAAATTCTGAATACTCTAACAAGGTGTGTACTCTTTATGTCATCCTGGTTGTCCTTTCCACTCAGAAGGGATGTGTCAATTTAGAGCCTATGGCCAGGGCACACCTTGGCATGGCTTGAAGTATTTTCCTGGAAGAAACATGGATGGATTGCTTGTGAAGGTGGCAAGAAGGTTTCCTTTGTCCAGGGTCTCTTTTCACAAGGAACAGTTGTCCATCCTAGTCAGTTTTTGTGACTCTGTATCCAGTAGAGGTGTGTCTTTTAATTCTTTGTCTGACCACCAGAAAACCCATCATTTAATGCTCCAGCACACTTTTAGTTTAATCTGTTGTTAAAATTTTCCACTACATTATGAAACTCCCTGAATGACTCCTTCAAAGCCTGTTATATCCTTTCCAATGTTGTCAGGATCCTTGGAGACTTTGTCTTGTCTTAAATTAAATTATTGGGTCAATTTTTGAATTTCTCTTTTTTTGGTTTTACACTTTTCCTTCCATTTTATTCACCATTTTTGCCATAGTTATTCTGAAATCCATTTCTATCATTTCCACAATTGCTTTATAGTTGCTTTCTTCTATGGAAACTATGTTGTGATCCTTTGGAAGTTTTGATCTTTTCTGATTCATTTTGTTGCAAGTGATATTTGTGTTGATTTCTCCTCAAATGTAGTTTTTATTCTTTATTTCCTTCCCCTACTTCTTTGTGTTGCTCTTTCCTCTTGATAAATCTTGATTATATTTTCTTCTTCTTCTTATTATTATTATTTTATTAAATCATAGCTGTGTACATTAGTGCAATTGTGGGGTACAATGTGCTGGCTTCATATATAATCTGAAACATTTTCATTAAACTTTTTAACATAGCCTTAATGGCAGTTATTGTATGAAGACATTTGTATTCTGCATTTAGTGAGTTTCATCTGTACCCTTCTAAGATGCACTGTAGATGTGATCCCACCAATTACCCTTCCTCCACCCATCTTCCCCTTCCCCCTCCCCTCCTGTGCTCCTTTCCCCATATTCTTGTGCTATGAAAGCAATAAATTAGCTTCATAGTAGGGCTTAGTAAATTGGATACTTTTTCTTCCATTCTTGAGATACTTTGCTAAGAAGAATATGTTTCAGCTCCATCCATGTAAACATGAAAGAAGTAAAGTCTCCATGTTTCTTTAAGGCTGCATAATATTCCACAGTATACATGTACCACAATTTATTAGAGAAACTTCTCCAAAGAAGACAGGCATGGCTTACAGATACATGACAAAATGCTCATCATCCTTAATCATCAGAGAAATGCAAATCAAAACTACTTTGAGATATCATCTAACTCCAGCAAGATTAGCCCACATAACGAAATCCCAAAACCAGAGATGCTGGCATGGATGTGAATTATATTTTCTTATTAGTGATTACACTTGTATAAGGATGATTTTACAACTTATATTTATTTATCTGAAAACTCCTACTCCAATACATTAGTTGCTAAGTTACGGTGACTAATTCATAGATTCTCTTGGCCGTTCTGGGAAGAAAGCTACTTAACATACATATGTAATATAATTTTGTATTCCTTATAAATAATTATCCCTGGAATTTTACTAAAATATTCTGTTATGATCACACAGCTAATGGTACAATGTCTCATTTGGTGTCAGACAAACCTTTTCATCAAGAGCAACAAGAAAATCTAGACAAAGCAACAGACACAACAATAAATCCACTTTTGTGGAAACACCAAAGACAGAGGTACTATGATTCTTGAGAAAGAAGAGCCACTGAGAGTTGGACAGATGTTCTGCTGACAATTTTTCCTAACAGTTTCTGTTGTTGTTCTTGCAGTAGGTACTAGATAGAAAATGAAGACTTGATGATGATGGAGATGATGGAGATGTGCTTCTGGAGGAAGATAAAGTCATCAGAATTGGTTTGCAGAGATTGATTTGCCATTCTTCTTTGGTTGCCAGTCATCAAATTTCTTCAAAAGAAACTGTAGAAGCAATGTAGTCTGACTCCCAATTTCAAAAAGTTTTTTTTTTTCTTTGTGTATCTGTGAGTGATTTTTGCTTTCACACAAGTAATAATTGTTCATTGTAGAAAACTTTACTAATTAGGATGTATTTGGTTGTAAAAATACTATGCAACAAAAGTCAGATATGCAATCACATACATCACAATGACTGAGACTTTTACTACCACTTTCCTCAACTTTCTTCATTGTAGAGGTTCCTTGTTCTTGGTTTATTTATGCAGTGCTCCAGATATTGTTTCTGGTGAGCCAAATAGCCAGAATCAAGGGAGTAAAAAAAGGAAATGCATCAGGAAGTGAGCTCTACTCTTCTTTTAATGTTTTATTTTTAAAAAGTCTACCAGAAATGCTCAGCAAAATTTTCCTTACTATTTTTTAGCCATAGTCTATTTAGCAGGTACAAGGAAGGTGGAATTAGCAAGTGTTGGGTAATAGGGAATAAATAGGATGTATATTACTGGATTAACCTACCATGATTCATCTCTGGGTCCCATAGAATAGAGCTATCTTTATCTCAAAATAAAGGATCCTCACATATTTCCTGAATAAAGTCAATATTTTGTTACCATGGACTAAAAAGATGACCATATGTTGAGAAGCATCAAAAAAGATGTTAAGCAGCAGCTGAAATTGTAGAGAAAAGCATAAATGTGGAAATTATACCAATAATTCCACCAAACTGCAATGATAATCTTGATATATAAATCCAGGCAAGTGTATCTGATTATGTCCATAGAATAAACTCTAAAATGGAAATGTATTGCATGTAAAGTCATACAGAGTTGTCAGTAAAATGTTCACATTGTGCTCTAAAATCATTTTCCAAACTGCAGCTGCTTCCTCAAACTGCTGCTGATCAGTGTCTCTGATATCCCTTGGTATCTTTGCCCATCTGGTAATAGGTATGGTTTTGGTTTGTTTTGTTGTTGTTTTAGTGACTATTATTAGCTGGTATATAATTATTGTACATATTGATGAGGTACATTGTGATTTTCCATATATGTATACATTGTGTAATGATCAAATCAAGATAATAAGTACATTTGTTACCCCAAACATTTATCATTTCTTCATGATTGGGCTATTCAAAATCCTCTATTATATTTGAAAATACACAAAAAATTGTTGATTATAGTCACTCTATAGTGCTACAGAATGTTAGAACTCATTCCCCCATCTACTTGTACTTTTATACTTTTTCTTATCTTTGGCTAGCCCCTCCTCACATGTCCTCATGCCTAGAAAACAGATTTCTACTCTGTATTTTTATAATATCAACTTTTTGGCATCCATATATGAGTGAGAACATGTAGCATTTATTGTTTTGTATCTAGCCTATTTTATTTAACATAATATCCTCAAGGAACATTCATGTTGCTACATATGACAGAATTTCATTTTTTTTATTTTTTCATTAAAACATAACTGTGTACATTAATGCATTTATAAGGTACAATGTGCTAATTTAATATACAATGTGGAACATTTACATCAAACTTGTTAATGTAACAAACACCTCACTTTCTTATTTGTTGTTGTAAGACATTTATACTCTACTCTTAATAGTTTTAAAATGTACCATTGCATTATGCACTGACAGCAACATGGGGACCAAAGACCCCATCTTGGTAAGGGAAACCTCCCCAGAAAAAGGAGAAAATTATAAAGTAAGCTGAATGAATCAGAACAAAGGAAATTCAGCTAGTTTACCTTTAAACCAGCCACTGCTAAATTTCTTATCTGAGCAAGTTTCCTGCTTTTCCTAGAACTCTGGCATATTGGGGATACAGCTTACAAACATCCCTACTGGGTCTGTAAACACTCTGATGAATAATTGCTACATAAGATGCAATGGCAAGGACTGGCAAGATACATTAACAAGGCTGTATTCTGCCAAGTAAACAGACAGAGCAAATACCCACTGTGGAGATTTATATTTGGCTAGGGAAGAGATCAAGAGAACAACTTGAGCCCTGAAGTACGGGCAGGGGGATTTATATCCCTTATCTCAGAGGAAGCCCATCTGTAGTGGTAATGAGAGGAAAATTCCTCTCTCCCAGTGATTCTTCAGAGGAGATTGAAGCCAGTGGTATTTTACTCCACGGTGAACTAGCAGAGTTCAACACCTCCATAAAAATATCTGTGTGTAAACTCAGACAGAAGGCTGCCCTCACACAAAGCTCAGGTGTCAGCTTTCTGAAGACTGCTCAGACCCATAAAGTTAATGATTATAGAAACAATAGGAGCTGATATGCTTGCTCATCATCTTTGGCATCTGTTCCCTTCCTAAGCTTACCCTTTGGGCTAATGAGCAAATAGTCTTCAATAAAACCTGAGTGAAACTGACACGCAGGGCCACTGCTGTATCCCCACAAGTGGGCGGTGGTCACCTAAGTTCCTACATTTGAAAATTCTATTCTTTGTGTCTTGTGTCTTTTTTTCTCATCATTTCTAATTGTATATTTCTTCAGTTAATCACTGCCAGATCCACAGTTATTAACGGACACTGCCTCAGGGCAGTCCTCCACCAAAGCACAATAGATGAGGTCCCACCAAATGCCCTCCCTCCTCTCAGCCTCCTTCTTATTCTCCATACTCTCCCATCACTCTTTTACTCTGGATTATAATCTTGTTTTATCATTCATATGAAAGTGTAGGTGATTATATATAGGTTTCATAATAGTATTGAGTACATTGGATACATTTTCTTCCATTCTTGAGATACTTTTCTAAAAAGAGAATGTTCCAGCTCCATCCAGATAAACACAAAAGATGTGAATTATCCATATTTTTATGGCCACATAGTATTCCATGGTATACATATACCAAAATTTGTTAATCCATTCTTGGATTGATCAGCACTTAGGCTGCTCCATGACATGGCAATTATGAATTGGGTTGCAATGAACATTGTGGTGAAAATCTCTTTGCTTTAAAATGATTTTTGATAATATGGGTCTATAAATAGTACAGGAATTGCAGTATTGAATGGAAGGTCTACTTTTAGTTCCTTGAGTATTCTCCAAACTTCTTTCCAAAAAGGATTTATTAGCTTGAATTCTCACCAACATGTTTAATTGTTCTTGTCCCTCCACATCTATGATAGCATGTGATTTTGTGATGTGGGGTAGTCTTACTGAAGTTAGATGATATCTCAATGGAGTTTTCATTTGCATTTCTCTGATGATTAAAGAAGATGAGAATTTTTTCATGCGTCTGTAGCCCATATGCCTGTCTCCTTCAGAGAAGCTTTTGTTCAAGTCTCTTGCCCAGAGTGAACTGAGGTTATTTGTTCTTTTCTTATTAATTAGATGGAGTTCTCTGTCAGACCTCTGTCAGAAACTTAACCTTGAAATATCTTCTCCCATTATGAAGGCTGTCTGCTTGGTATACCTACTGTGCTCTTGGCTGTGCAGAAGCTTTTTAGTTTTATTAGATCCCAGTAATGTATTTTTGGTGTTGCTTCAATTGTCAGAGGGGACCTCCTCATAAAAAGTGATCCCAGGCCAATTTCTTCATGTGTTTTCCCTGCACTCTCTTCTAGTATTTTTACAGTTTCATGTCTTGTGTTTAAATCTTTTATCTAGTGAGAATCAATTTTTGTTAATGTTGAAAGGTGAGGATCCAGTTTCAGTCTTCTACAAGTCACCAGCCAGTTGATACAGCACCATTTGTCAAACAGAGAGTCTTTCCCTCATTAATGTTTTTGATAGGTTTATCAAAGATCAAATGAGGGGAGGGGCAAGATGGCTGACTGGGGCAAGCCTTCCACAGAAGCTCCCATCCGGAGGGAAGGATAATATCCAGAAAGTACTCAATTAAGCTGAAGACTGTGAGCTGAGCAGAGAGAGAAGAGTGATAACTGCAGGTCACCTCTGCTGAGGCAAGCTATTACTCCAAGAAAGTAAACTTCAGGTACAAAATTCATCTCAAAGGAAAAGTGTCCATCTCCTCCCCCAAGAAAGTTGTGTTTTTTTTCTTTCTCTTTGTTTGCTCCCATAGGTTTTCTACAGGTGAACGGTGAACTGAGGACCTCTTATCTGACCTCACAGATGTGAACTGTAAGAAGTGGGGACTACTTCTCCAGAGGGACCATGTTGTGACCCTGAGCATTCTCTTGACAGGCAGGAAAAATGAACTAATGTTTTCCCTGCCATTCTGAACTTCCAGTCCACTCTTCCCCCCTTGCCAGATAGTCCAGAAGCCTAACCCCTACAGAGACTGCGGGAGGAGGCTCATGAGCAGCGTACCCCACCCTGCTGGATCAAGCACCCTGTAGACCACTCTGCCAGATTCACATACTCCGCCCTGCCAGAGCCTAGCACAATGCCCCAGTTGGCCAGAGCCAAGCACTCCACCCTGCCAGAGCCACACACCCTGTGCTCCAGCCAACCAGAGCCAGTCTCTGCATACCCTACCCTGCTGGAGACATTGCACACCGTGTGCCCCATCCTGCCAGAGGTCATGCCCTATCCAATCCATATGCACTGCCCTGCTAGAGCCATGAGCCCCACACCTTGCCCTGCCAGAGTGTCCACACCATGCTGCGCAGCCCAGATGTGGGCCAAGTGCCCTTCTTGCTGAAGTCACCAGGTGCCCTACAATGCCAGAACTGTGTGCAGCATTCTCCACCCTGCTGCTGGATCCGTGTGCCCCACTCTCCTGGAGCTGCTCCTACAGCCAACTCCTTGGCTGTGGCAGTCACCTGGGAGCTTCACAGGGACACTTCCCACAAAGATTCATCAACCATAAAGCGAACCTGCCAGGGTCTAATCTTGGAGACACCTCCCCAACTCTGAGGACTGCCAGAGGAAAACACACCTTGCTCTATAGGTATACTAGTGCTCCAGAGAGACTGGGGCAAAGGCGTGGTGCCTGAGGGAGAAACGCATTCATTGACTTGTTATCCTCAGGATTTAACTGAATTCCGGTGAACATTTCCCAGTGGCTATTGAGTACAAGAGGCAGGCCGGCCTCAGCTCTCCCAGCTGACTGGTGGCAAAGAGTAGTGGCTGGGCTGAGGAGGCATTGACTTTACTTTGACTCTGACAGATGCAAAGCCCTGACACATCTACTTATCAGAGGGATCAGGACCTCAGCTCTGTGGGGTCACCAGTGATTGGGTGTGAAAGTGGAGAAAGAAACACATCTCTCTGGTTCAACTCTGATACTGGGAAGGCCTTTCAGAGTCCACAGAGCACCAGAGCAAGCCAAATTTGACCAGCCAGTAGACCTCTGCCATCTAGTTGCTGGAGACATTTTGAACTCTCTAACTTGGGCTTGTACTTACAGGGTAAATTGGTTTGGAACTCCTCACCTGGACCAAATACCCAAGGACCCTCTCTGGTGGTACCCTGGTTATGTGGTAATGGGAAGAGTTGATTTTCCTCTTCCAGTTGTTGCCCATGGTTGTAGGGTGTCTTAGTTACTTGTGTTTCCCCACAGCTGAGATTTCAAACCAGCGTCACTGATCCACTAGGATCAGACAAGGATCAGCTAGATACAAGACAGAGACACTTAACCCCACCACACCAAGCAGGTTTCCTCAGCCTCAGACTATAATACTGTATGGGTCCTTTGCAAAGCTGCAGGAGAAAAAGCTACAGTCACCAGTCCCAGATCCTTGACAAAGGTCTGGTTAACCACAACTCCAGGAGCTTCCAATCCAATTTCACCTTACCTGCCCATCTAACCAACTGGTGAAAAACAATCATGAGGTAGAATCAGTGGAAAAACTCTGGCAACATGAATAATCAGAGTAGATCAACTCCCCCAAGGAACAATATGGCAGACACAGTACAAGATCTCATTCATAAACAAATGACTGAGATGTCAGAAATTCAGTTCAGAATTTGATAGCAAATAAGATCAACAGAATGGAGGTAAAGATGGAATGAGAATTTCAAAGAGTAATTCAAAAAATGTCTCAAGAATTCAACGAATTCAAAGACAAAAATCATGAAAGATTTTGACACATTGAGGCAAGAACTTACAACCCTCAAAGATCTGAGAAATACAGTTGAATCCCACAGTAACAGAATGGAGCAGGCAGAAGAAAGAATCTCTGACATTGAAGACAAAGCTTTTGAATGCTCCCAAATGCTCAAACAGGAAGAGAAGTGGAGAGCAAAAAAGAATCATTCTTTCAGAGAGTTCTGGGATAATTCGAAGAGATCTAATATTCGTCTTATAGGAATTCATGAAGGCGATGAGGTTGCTTCATAGGATACAGATGGTCTACTTCATGAAATGATCAAAGAGAACTTCCCAGACATTTCAAGAGATTCTAAAATTCAGATAGCAGTCAGGTTCAGAACCCCAGCATGACTCAAGCCAAATAAAAAACTCATAAAAAGGGCGGCTCCTGTGGCTCAGCGAGTAGGGCGCCGGCCCCATATACCGAAGGTGGCGGGTTCAAGCCCGGCCTTGGCCAAACTGCAAAACAAAAAAATAGCCAGGCGCTGTGGCAGGCGCCTGCAGTCCCAGCTACTCGGGAGGCTGAGGCAAGAGAATCGCTTAAGCCCAAGAGCTGGAGGTTGCTGTGAGCAGTGTGACGCCACGGCACTCTACCCAGGGCGATAAAGTGAGACTCTGTCTCTACAAAAAAAAAAA
>CAUYON010138734.1:0-22542 GCA_963573935.1 Arctocebus calabarensis
TTTCTCCACATCCACGCCAACATCTCTGGTTTTGGGATTTTGTTATGTGGGCTAATCTTACTGGAGTTAGATGATATCTCAAAGTAGTTTTGATTTGCATTTCTCTGATAATTAAGGATGGTGAGCATTTTTTCATGTGTCTGTAGGTTGTGCGCCTGTCTTCTTTAGAGAAGTCTCTCTTCAAGTCTTTTGCCCACCCTGAGATGGGATCACTTGTTCTTTTCTTGCTAATACATTTGAGTTCTCTGTGGATTCTAGTTATTAAATCTTTATCAAGCCAACTAAAAACATTCAGTGGGGAAAAGACTCTATTTAATAAATGGTGCTGGGTGAACTGACTAGCGACCTGTAAGAGGCTGAAACTGAACCCACACCTCTCACCATTAACTAAGATAGACTCTCACTGGATTAAGGACTTAAACTTAAGACATGAAACTATAAAAATACTAGAAGAAAGTGCAGGGAAAACTCTTGAAGGAATCGGCGTGGGTGAATATTTTATGAGGAGGACTCCCCGAGCAATTGAAGCAGTATCAAAGATACACTACTGGGACCTGATCAAATTAAAAAGTTTCTGTACAGCCATGAACATAGTAAGTTTAGCAATCAGACAGCCCTCAGAATGAGAGAAAATATTTGCAGCTTATGCCTCTGATAAAGGTTTAATAACCAGAATCCACAGAGAACTCAAATGTATTAGCAAGAAAAGAACAAGTGATCCCATCTCAGGATGGGCAAAAGACTTGAATAGAGACTTCTCTAAAGAAGACAGGCGCACAACCTACAGACACATGAAAAAATGCTCACCATCCTTAATCATCAAAGAAATGCAAATCAAAATTACTTTGAGATATCACCTAACTCCAGTAAGATTAGCCCACATAACAAAATGCCAAAACCAGAGATGCTGCTGTGGATGTGGAGAAAAGGCAACACTTCTACACTGCTGGTGGGAATGCACACTAATATGTTCCTTTTGGAAGGAGGTTTAGAGATCTAAAAATTGATCTGCCATTTGATCCTATAATTCCTTTACTAGGTATATACCCAGAAGACCAAAAGTCACATTATAGCAAAGACATCTGTACCAGAATGTTCATTGCAGCCCAATTCATATTTGCTAAGTCATGGAAGAAACCTAAGTGCCCACCGATCCACAAATGGATTAATACATCGTGGTACATGTATACCATGGAATATTATGAAACCTTAAAGAAAGATGGAGACTTTACTTCTTTTGTGTTTACATGGATTGAGCTGGAACATATTCTTCTTAGCAAAGTATCTCAAGAATGGAAGAAAAAGTATCTAATGTACTCAGCCCTACTATGAAGCTAATTTATAGCTGTCGTATGCAGGGTATAACCCAACTATAACACAAGAATATCGGGAAAGGAGCAAGGGTAGGGAGGGAAGGGGAAGGTTGGGGCAGAGGGAAGGTAATTGGTGGGGCCACACCTATGGTGCATCTTAGAAGGGTACAGGCGAACCTTACTAAATGCAGAATACAAATGTCTTCATATAATAACTGAGAAAATCCCAGGAAGGCTATGTTAATCAGTTTGATGAAAACATTTCAGATTGTATATGAAACCAGCACATTGTACCCCTTGATTGCACTATTGTACACAGCTATGATTTAATAATAAAAATAATAAAATTAAAAAAAAACAAATTAGACAGCAATTTACACTGAGGAAAAGAAGAAATCTCTATTCAATAAAGGGTGCTAGAGAAATTGGATAGCCACATGTAGAAGATTGAAACAGAATTCATATTTCTCACTACTCAATAAAATTAATTCAAAATGCATTCCAGATTTAAATCTATGACAGGAGACTGTCAGAGTTCTAGAAGAAAATGTTGGACAAAGTCTTCTAGATAGTAGCCTAAGTTACAATTTTATGACGAGGACCTCAGGGCAATCTCAGCAATAACAAAAATAAACAAATGGGACTTGATTAAATTAAAAGTTTCTGTACATAAAAGGAAATATTGAACAGAGCAAATAGACAGCCTACAGAATGGAAGAAAATATTCACATGCTATGCATCTCATAAGGGTATAATAACTAGACTCTACAAAACTCAAGCAAATCAGTAAGAAAAAAATTAAACAACCCTGTTAAAATTGGGCAAAAATACATGACAGAAGCTTTTCTTTTTTTCCCAAGCATTAAAAAAATCTTTGTTTATATATAATTCAACTATTATCCAACTCACCCATTGTAAGTTCACATTTCAATAAATTATTTTTTGTGTGTTCTTATATTTTTACTTATTTTTTAATTTAATTTTTATTAAAATTAATGTGTATCATAACTATACACATTGAGGTTTTCAGTTTGATTTAAGCATCTCCCATTGCAGATGTTGGATGCTTAAATGAAACTGAGTAACATAACCATTACCTCACTCACTCATTTTTTGTGGGAAGACATTTATAATATACTCTTAGTTGTTTTTGAAATGTATCTTTGCGTGTTCACTAGAATGTTTTATGACAGAAGTTTTGAAAAGGAGACTAATGGCCAATAATCACATGAAAAAAAAGTTGAACATCAGTAATCATTAGAGAAATGGAAATGAAAACCTCAATGAGATGTTACCTAACCCCAAAGAGAATGATTTTTATCAAAAAGTTCCAAAACAATAGATGTTGTCTTGGCTGTGGAGAGAAAGGAACACTTATACACTGTTAGTAGACTGCAAAATCGTACAACTTCAGTGGAAAATAGTATGGAGATTCCTCAGAGAACTAAAAGTAGATCAACCATTTGATCCAATAATCCCACTGCTGATTATTTGTCCAAAAGGGGGGGGCAGTCATTGTATCTAAAATACTCTTGGACTAGAATTATTCTTGCAATATAATTCACAATTACAAAGATGTAAAATCAACTCAAGTACCCAAAAATCTTTAGTGGATTAATGAAGTATATGTATGCCACAGAGTATATACTACTTAGTCAGAAATAAATTAATTAATTCATCTTTCAACACTTTGTATAGAACTGGGTGAAGTATCACAAGAATTGAAAACTAAACACCACATTTACTCACTATTAAATTGAAACTAAGCAATCAACACTCATATACCAAGAAGGAAGTAAAACTCAATGGAAATCAAGCAGGTGGGAGAGGGGAGGAGAGGATGGGTGAAAGCTTAACAAACAAGAATCATGTACAAGGTTAGAAAATTGGTTTGTGAGCTTGTCCTAGAAAAAGTGCTATATACCTCCTTGGTCATCAGCTAGTCAAGGAGAATACTTTGAAGGGGACCATAACAATATTCAGCAATGAAGTATGTCACACTTTCTCTAGGAAAATTTTGTGAACTTAATTATCAGACCTAGAATGATGACAATTCTGATGTCCATTTGGGATTTACCACTGGTTCAAAAAAAATTTCCAAAATTGCTTTGAAAGGATGGACTAAGCACTGGCATCAGTGCATAGCTTCCCAAGGGTACAAGGGTGCATTAAAGTCCCACTTCAATGGTGACTATAGTGATATTCGGCAGTGAAGTAGCAAAATAAATGTTCTGAATTGGTACACTATCTGGGTGGTGGGCATGCTTATAATTGTGCTTTAAGCAGTACAAAAACAATCTATGTAGTCTCATAATATTCTGAAAATAAATAAATAAATAAAATAAACCAACTTTATAAAAAAGAAAGAAAGAAAGAAAGAAAAGACAATGCACCCAGATTTCTCAATTCCTAGGCTAGTGGTATCTTCCTTACAGAATGTAGGATTTTATTTTGCTATTGACCTTGGTCACTGTTGTCTTACAGGTTAGGGCCCCATTTCGGCCTCTGTAATTAAATAATATGAATAATATAAATAAATTTCATCATATGATTGTATTTAAATATAAAATTTTAAAATAAAATGATTGAAAATGTTCTATATACCTAAAACTGAAGTTAATAAAATATTTGAAAAGGTTTAAAAGTAAAATAAAAAAGAAAGAAAGGAAAAAAAAACTCTCATGGATTTGGTAGGCAAATCAATGGTTGGCAGGGTTTTCCAGCAACTTTGATATAGTGTGACAAGAATGGCACTTTAGCTCTGTGATCTTCTTTCCTCAAACATATAATCCTAATCTGATTATGGCAAAAACGGCAGTAAATCCCAAATAAGGGACAGTCTACAAAAAGACTTTTCTACTTCTCAATACTATCAACGTCAAAAAGTACAAAGAAGTTACTCCAAGGGAAAACTCTTTTCAGATAGATGAGAACTCTTTATAATGCCTTTGAAATCCTTATATAAAACTAAAACTATTCTTAATTTCTAACTTTAAAATTTTTTTTTCTTTGTAGTAAATCAAAGCCTTACATGGAAAACAGAATATATAGATTGAAGAGGTGAAGCACAAGGGATTATTAGATGATGGTGAAATTATTCTATTTGACCTACAATGGAGGATACACGACCCAATGTATTTGTGAAACCCATACAAATTTGTATCTGAAAGAGTGAACTTTAGTGTATACACACAAATTAAATAATTTAGGAATTTGGTAGGACTTGGAATGGAATGAAGATTGAAAAAAAGTCAAATTATATTACAAATATCTGAAATAATCTTACCAAAGGGCCTAGGGAAATTGTTGTTGTTGAACTAAGTAACTTTGGACATGATTAGAATCTGTAAGACTAATGTAAAAGGGACCACATACGAGTACCATACTTTAGTTAAAAAGTATTTTCCCTAAAAGACAATGATGAGCAATTTGGAAGCCATTACACATATATAACAGAATTAGGAAATAATTAATTAATAATTAGGAAAATCAACAGTGAGTTGTGGAAGCCAGGTTTCTTACTAGTGGAGTCAGAGGATGCAGAAAATGAGAGCAAGAAGGTCACGATGATCCATGTAATAATTGTTAAGAGTTGAAAACATCAGTATTACCTCACGTTTAACTTAATATAGGTATGGATGAATAATATTAAAATATTTATAGTATGTGTATATAAATGGTACGGTGTGGGCACATATTTTCTTGCTCTGTCAGATGAGCCTAGAAGAAATAGTAGCCATGAGCACACCCACTGCCCAGATCTTGTTGGCTCCTACTATTTTCCAATAAAAGGTCCAGAGCTCTTGAGCAACAAAATAAATAATTAGTATTGTAATTTAACATTGTAATATAACTCCATAAAATAAAATAAACACCCATGAATCCTTGCTAATATAAAAAACTTGAAAGAATAATTGGGAGCAAATATATATATTTCCAGGCAGAAGAATTCTAAATAATTTATATAGATACTGCAAACCCAAGGAGATGAAACTTAACACCCAGTCCTTACACACATGCACACATACACACATAGCTTTCTGCTTTGGCTCAATGAAAAAGCAACTGAAATCCAAATGTGAATACTTCTGAAAACTGGGTCAAAAGACAAAAGAAATAGGAGTTGCAACAATAATCTAGTAATGCGGTAGGAGAATCAAACAGAGATAATGAAAGCACAGAATATCGTAAGTGTTAGTACATTTGGAAAATGACTTCCAAAATATTAAAATAATAGTTCTTCATTTATTGAATTGTCATATTCTGTAATTCACATAACTCAGCTCAAACTGCAGCAACAAAGAAAAAGGTATTTGCTCAGGAAACTGAAAAGCTCAGTGATATCTGCTAACATCAGAAATAAATAGAACCAGTAGTTCAAAACTGCCATTGAATATATGTATCTCTGTATAATTAAACACTTATTTATTACGTTTAACTGATTTCTCAACAGGCTTCTGCTTCATAATGAAAGGTGACCAATGGCAGCTCCAAATTTATGTTCTTCCAGCTCAATAACATCTCTAAAGAATAAGCTTAACCTTTCTTAATCAATCTGAAAAGTTATCACTATAGTAAAGTAAAACTTGTGCCTCGGAACTGACTGATACAGTCATCTGCACCTAATCCCTAAGGACTGGGCACAGAGTGTAACCCAAGAGAAAGAGATGTTGCTGAGTAATTGAATAAGTCCAAAATTAAAAAAAAAATTAAAAATGATCACAAGTTCATTAGGATACTGAGTATATGTAAAACCAAGAAAGGTAAGTAAATGTAAAAATAGAAACAGGTATGTCTGAGGCACGAAATGTAAAAAATAGAAACAGGGCTATGTCTGAGGCATGACTAGGAAAATGTATGCAGTTTTGAACGAATTGATTTTCAGATAGCATTAAGATAATCAACTGGGATTGTCTAAAGAGAAATACAGGCTGAGAGACTAAGAGATGAAGATTGGAAAATGAAGAACTTTTTGTTTGTATGATATATTTTATTTTTTATATCAGTGGCCCTCAACCTTCCTAATGCCGCAACCCTTTAATACAATTCCTCATGTTGCAGTGACCAACCATAAAATTATTTTTGTTGCTACTTCATAACTGTAATTTTGCTACTGTTATAAATTATAATGTAAATATCTGATATGCAGAATGGTCTTAGGCAACCCCTGTGAAAGGGTGGTTCAACCCCCAAAGGGGTTGTGACCCACTGCTTTATGTTTTAAATTTTATACCAATACAACATCTTAAAAACCTGTTATCAGAATTCTTATGTAGAATGGACCAGAAATATGATTCTATAACTCATTTCTTTGGCAACTATAATATATTTTTTTATTCTTTAAGCTTAAATAAATGATAATGCTTTAATAAAGACTGAAATGATGGCCTATATCACTATTCACTTTATGAGTACCTTAGATTTTCAACAGCAAAATGACATTTGATTGTAAGAGATACATACAAATTTAAAAATCTGATTTTAGCTGGGGGAAGGCTTAATAAAGCATGACTGCTATTTCTCCTCTGACCCCAAAAGATTTCCTCTTCTCCTTGATCAGGTCAAAAAACTGCACACTCACTACAAAAAAGAGGGAAAAAGTGATGAATAAAAAAAATCAAAGAAATTGTATGTCCCTAAATAAAGATAGCTAAAATGTCAATGCTCAGTTAGACCTCATAAAGTTTCTTCCACAAAACTAAATGGCCATGTACTTTTATATTCTTTGTAAACAGGCCATTTTATGAGCTCCTTACCTGAGATCTACATACACTGAAAAAAAAAACCAAAAAACCAAAAACACAGTGGCAGTGTTAGCCCATTTCAGTCATATAGGCTCTTTGATGGCAAGCAAGAGAAATTGACTCAGGCTGAGTAAAATAAAATATGCATGTGTATGGAAAAGCTACAGGGTCATAAAATCAAAGAGATTACTTGTTATATACTAGACTCTGTCCTCTCAAAATTTACCTGGTGAAGTCCTATCCCCCAGTGCCTTAAAGTGTAGGACTGTATTTGAGACAGGACTATTAAAAAGGCAATTAAGGTAAAACTGGGATCACATAAGTGACAGTGACAATAATGCAACATTGCAGTGTCTTTATAAGAAGAGGAAATTAGGACCCAAACACACACAGAGGATTCTATGTAAACAGAGAAAAGTTCTATGTAAACAGAGAAAGAGGAACATCTAAAAGGCAAGGAAAGAGTCCTCAGAAGAAACCAGATATACTAACTCCTTGATCTTGGACTTCCAGCCTCCAGAACTGGGAGGAAATAAATATCTGTTATTTAAGCCACTAAGGCTGTGGTATCTTCTTGTGGTAGCCCTAGAAAACTAATGTTACTGAACGACCAAGTCTCAGAAAGGATTAGAATAAGTTCTCCAGGAATTGTAAAAACTAATAGTTACTTCAAACTTGCAGCCTTTTCATTGAAGGAGGGTGAATTCTGTCCATCCTCACACTGTATTTGAGACAGGACTATTAAAAAGGCAATTAATGTAAAATTGGGGTCATATAGGCGACAGTGACACTAACACAATATTTCTGGTATTTTAAAAGAAGAGGAAATTAGGACACAGACCCTTAAATCAAAATACAAAATTTCAGGAGAAATTGTAATCAGCTAAGCTTAAGTAACATGCCCACTACTTGGCCAGGAGAAAGAAATATTATTATGATTTACAGATAGACTGACAGAGCATGAAATAAGAAAAGGGAAAATGTGAGTAACATAATAAATAATGTCTACTCCACCTACTAACACATTCCAGGTTGTCCCTTACAGCAGAGAAAGATCAAGTACAGAGTCCTAAAATCCAAAGAACAGGGAAAATCAGTGGATTTTCTGACCACCAAGAAACTCTGTGTATCTGGAAAGGAATGGGTGAATAGGAGATAAGATCAGGGACCAAGTGAGAGAGGTTATATCTTCCAGTGAGGATCTCATGGACAGAAAGAATTGTAGACTTAATTCTTAGTGCAGTGTGAGACCATTGACGTTTTATTCAGGGAAATTATATTATGTGTTATACAGTGTTAAATAAAGATAATTATTATATTGGGAATATACCAAAAAAGATGTGTGGCAAGCAATGAGCAAGATTCCTAGTTAAAAATGATTAGTGCATTACACCTGAGGAAGAGGCTAACCTAGGCCAAGGCAGAAGCAGAAGAATTAATGCCATGTGGTTAGATTCAGGATGTATTCTGAAAGAAAAGCTAGGAAAATTTGCTGATTAATTGACTATTAAGGGGAGGAGAAAATGTATGAAAATTCTTTGGTGTTTGATCTGGATAATTAAGTGAATTTTAAAAATTAATTGAGAGGAATGTTAAAGAGGCACTGGTGAGAGGAAAGGGGATTAAGAAATTAAGAGTTTATTGTTGCCTATGTTATTTTGAAATGCCCATACTTTAGTAAAAAAGAAAGGTACAAGTGAGTGAAATATTGAGTAAATTAAATACATTAGCAATTAAATTTAGAAGCTGGCAATGATGGCTCATGCCTATAATCCTAGCACTCTGGGAGGCCACAGTGGGTGGATCATTTGAGCTCAGGAGTTTGAGACCAGCCTGAGTAAGACTGAGACCTCATCTTTACTAAAAATGAAAAATACTTTATTATAAAGACACTTATAGTAGGCTGTTTATCATAGTCCAATTTACAGTTGCTAAAATGTTCTTCAACCCAGGAATGGATTGGTAAGCTATGGTATATGTATACCATGGAATATTGCTCAGCCATCAAAGAAAATGGAGATTTTTGCAGCATTTGTACTAACTTGGATAGAGGTAGAACACATTATTTTTGGTGAAGCATCACAGGAATGGAGAAGCATGAATCCTATGATTCAACTTTGATATGAGGATAATAAACAATAATTAATGACACAGTTTGGCATGGGGGAAGGAGAGAGCAGACAGAGAGAAAAGGAGGGAGGGGGTGAGGGAAAGGAACCAAAAAAAATGAAAGAAAATAGTGACTAATTCTCACATAAGTTGGATTCAATTTTGACTAAAGTACATTACTTAAAAATTAATTTTTAATTCAACTTGTCAATATGTTGTTTAGGATAGTGCATCCTCATTTATAAGTGAAATATGTTTGCAATTTCCCTTTATAACAATATATTTTCTCTAATTTCAATATCAGGTGTATCCAGATGAAGTAGAATGATTTTGAAATAGTTCTTCTTTTTCTATTGTCTATAAGATTTGGCATTATCTGTTTTTTGAAACTATCTTTTACTTTTATTTATATAATATTAGTTGTCTGTTTTTTGAGACTTTAGAAAAATTAATAAAAAGTTAACTGATGACTCCATACTGAGCCTCAGAGTCATAGCATTCTATAATAGACATACTATTAGTTGACAATGTGAACATTACTTTCTTTGCATTATAATTATTAATATTGCTTAATATTTTGATGCAGTAATCATCTGTTTTCTGAATGTATTATCTTCATTTATTCTTTATGAGGTTTTTGTTTCTAGTCCTTATCTTAAACATTGTTATTGTTATTAAATTTTAAGCCTCTTTAATTCTGTGAAGGCAAAAAGTGGAAACCTAATAAACACATGTATATGTAAAAATAAAAAAAATAAATAAGAAAAATTATCCAGGCATGATTGTGGGCACCTATAGTCCTAGCTATTTGGGAGATAGAGCAAGAGGATTGCTTGAACACAGGAGTTTGAGGTTGTTGTAAGGTAGGCTGATGCCATGGCATTCTAGACTGGGGCAACAAAGTAAGATTCTGTCTCAAAGAAGAAGAGGGGAAAGAGAAAATGAGAAAGGAAAGAAGAAAGGAAGGAAGAGAGGAAGGGAGGTAGGAAGGGAGGGAGGGAGGAAGGAAATTAAATTACATAAGATTGAGGGACACTGTTGACCTTAACAAAGTTTGTGACTATTGATACAGACAAAAACCCACTTGAGTCAGAAGAATAAAGTGTGAAAAAGCAGAAAACTCAAATTACATGTTCCTCACATAAAAGGTGAAGTAATATAGAAAGAGAGCTGAACTGAGATATGATGAAAAAAATACATATTTAAATTGGGTGATACTATATCATATTCTACATTGAAGAAATAATTTAATAGAAGGAGAAAATTGACAATGTAGGGAGGAAAGAGGAGATGACTGAAATCTTTAAGCAGGTAATATGGCATTGAATCTCACATCCACCTGTTGGGGTTGGCATTAGAAAGGAGTAGAAGCAGTCTGATAATAATTATAACGCACACTATAAAACTCAAGGCTGTACTGTAGTTCCAGGAGAGTTGATATGTAATAGTCCCACTTTATATGCAAGGGTAAGTTCCAAAACTCCCTAAAGTTTTGGGAGGAAGTGGATTCCTAGACCACGGATGGTATTAAACATTACATACAGTCTGATTTTTCTTTTTTTTTTTATAATTTTATTGAATCATAATTGTGTACATTGGTGCAATCATAGGGCACAATGTGCTTCATATACAATCAGTCTGATTTTTCTATCTGATAACTAAGATAGCTATTAAGTGACTTATGTGCACTTGCTGTACATAAAAGAATACATTGAACAAAGTGATGATCAATGTCAAGGGATGGAAAAGTGTGATACTTTATCACACTGTACAGAACAGTGTACAATCTAAAATTTATGAATTGTTTATTTCTGAAATTTTCCATTTAATATTTTCAAACTGCATTTTACCATGGGCAACTGAAACCATGGAGAAGGGACTACTCTATTAGGTAGTGGGAGGATGAAGTAGTGTTTATCTGATCAACTCTTCTTTGTCAATTACATAAGAAGTGAGCTATGCTGCTGGGAGAGAGAAAGAGGAAGGGGGAGTTTAATGACACAGTAGAGATGATGTCATTTCATGAGGCGGGAAGGTGTGTTTACTAGAGAAATGCAGTTGAATTTTACAAGCATTTCTGGGTACTTCATAATTGTCATACTTCTCCATAATTGTCATAGGTTATGTTACATCTATTAAAGTGAGACCTCAGGGGGCATTGTGGTTCATAACTGTAATGCCAGTTTTTTGGGAAGCCAAGGCAGGAGGATTGCTTACAGGCAGGAGAATCATTTAAGGGCAGGAGGATCACTTATGGCCAGGAGTTTGAGACCAGCCTGGATAACATAGCAAGACTTCGTACAAAAATTTAAAAACTAGTTGGGCATTGTGGTATATGCCTGCAATCCCAGTTACTTGGGAGGCTGAAGCCAGACTCTTGCTTAAGTCCAGGAACTCAAGGTTTACTTACAGTGAGCTAGGATTGTGCCACTGCACTCCAGCCTAGGCAATAGAAAAATAAAATACAAAAATAAAGTGAGATATCAGCACAACTGGTTGTTTTCCTTCTGCCACCTTCAACCCTTTAGATTGAAGCAGGACTTCAGTGCTGTACATGTATGGAGAGAGATGGCTTTAACCAGGCTTAAGGGTGTGCTCAGAGAGCGTAATGGAGAGAGACAGGGAGAGCCCAAAGAGTAAAGAGTCAAAGTAAACAGATTACAAATTTGGAAGAAAGGAACAGATGGGACAAGCAAAACATTGTGCTGAGAAAATTTCCAGTAAGCAAGACCAGCTCAAAGAACCACAGTGTCAGGAGAAACGCCCTACAGAAGCTGGATGCTGCAGACTCCTTTCCACAGAAACAGGCACCTGGTTGATCAGGAGAGAGAACAGACGCAGGGATACATGTTTCTTCACAATGACTAAAACAGTGACAGTGAGAAAGTAATAGATCTGCAGAAGCTCTCAATTCACCATTCACTTCACTTCTCCTATTTTACTTCTAAGAACATCAATAGCATATCTCTGAGACATTAATTTTCCAAACAATAGATTCCATTAAACTTTCACTCACATCCTCTTGAGAAGATAACTAGGCCATGTGTCAACACCTTTAAAGACTGTTTTCGAATCATTATTTAAAAAAAAAAAAAAAGGCCTAGACCTGGAAACGGGGCAACTGGGAGCAAATGATCCTGCATTACTCAGTGACACGAACTCTTTGTTTCATGCGATTATTTCTATGATTTTGGTTCATTTCATTCTAATGTTTGCAAGACTGTAAATACTCTCAGTCTTTATTTTTCTTATCATTCTGGTTCTTGCAAAGTTCCCCTGATACCATATTCTGTTAATTTGACTTCACAAACTTAACATTCTCCTTCTGCTAAATAAATATGTAATACATTTTCATGTTCAAATATAGTAGAGTCACTTTTTTTTTTTCACTCATGCTGGAGTGCAGTAGCATCATAATGGCTCATTACACCTCCAACTTCTAGGTTCAAGAAATTCTCCTGCCAGAGCCTTCTTAGTACCTGGGAATAAGGCACATGCCACCATGCCTGCTTAATTTTTTTTTATTTTTGTAGAGTTGGAATCTTACTACTACCCAGGCTGGTTTCAAACTTCTAGGCTCAAACAATCCTGCAGCATTGGCCTCCCAAAGTGCTAGAAATAGAGGCACGACCCAGCATGCCCAGCCTGTTGCATTTTAATAAATAGTTCCCCATAATTGTCATAAGTATGTTACATCTATTAATGTATTTTATAATGTAATTATCTCATTCATGTTATATACTCATTTGCATATTAGATAGTTAAGGAAATCTGAGAATTACAGAATCAGGTGTCTTAGAGGATTGCTTTAATAGTAATCAACTTTGTACCTAAACTAAGTATGAGACATTATGTTTTGTTTCATTACCTCTTAGAGTAGGGTAATATAATCATCTGCACCACACAAATGAAGTTACATTTTATAGGAATAAAGTACTTTGACCAAAATCATACTGCTTCACAAGCTGAAAGTTAGGTTCTGTTTTCAAATCAGCCTGACTGCAAATTCAAGCTTTTAATCCTACAGCTTCCCAATACTGTCTGTCTCTCCTTGAAAGATATGTACCATTTCTTCCTTTGCAGATGCATGCATTGAGACTTAAAATCATGATATGAATTCTTTGAGAGCCCACAGTTGGCAACAGTGCTAAGGCTGCCACCCAAAATCTTAAAATGCAAGAAAGGGTTCTTAATAAAGGGCTGTATTTTTGAAATTATGTAGTGTATTCTTGTTGATATTTATATTTTAAGTGTACTGATTATGGTTAGGAACTATGTAAGCAAAACTGCAGGATTAAGTAAACCAAGAAAATCAAGCTTGTGTGGCTGGAAGAGCAAATGAGGAAATGTTTGTTAGTGTCAGTTCTGATAAACTAATTGACATTGTTTTGTTCTTACCATAGCAGTATTGCTGCATCTATAAATGTACCTTCATTATATAAAGCTCTACAAACATTATTTTTGTGAATTTAAAATTCTATATTTTATAAAGTCTTTCTTCCATTGAAATAAAGAGAAAGCTGCAATGCAACATTGTATTTTAAGATTGTAATACAATGGATATGACGCTCATGAATTAAGTAAATAAAAATTACCTAGACAAATAACCAAACTTGTTTTTTTATATTATATTAATTTTAGAAGAAAGATTTTATCATTTTTCTTTTCATTATGTATTCAAAATGGTAGCTTTAAGTGGATGATATTCTAATTTTGCAAAAATGGAGACCATAAAATTTCATAAAAATAAAACATAATATTAACAAAATAGAAACCAATTTCAGTTCTCTTTGTAAAATTGTGATTCATTTTAGGAACGGAGAATACATTTGTAATTAGATCTTTCCATAGCAATGAAAAGATAGGTTAATATCTTTATATTATATATAACATATATATAATATCTTTATATTATATATTGTATTAACAGCCTTAAGGAAGAGTGAATGGTCAAAAAAGCTTATCTGATCTAGTAAAATGAGATTGTAAAAGAAACTTTACAGAGGAAAAGGATATACAGAGGAAAATATTAAACAATAGTTATAGCTTTAATAATCTACTAAATCAAGATTCTTTTTTCCATTGATACAAAATAAAGATAAGTAAATAATGACTGTGTTTAATAAATTGGTGAGAAGTAATTAAAAATTTATTGGCATAATGTTGGTAAAAGAAAAACAAATGAAAAATAATAATAAAGTATTAGTACATTATATATGTACCTTTAAATATAATTAAAACTAAAACTACTTAAAAATAGCTTAAATTAGCAAAAGTGATGATTATTGGATGATTAAGTAGTTGTATTAATACTATGCTATTATTTTAGAGTTATATGATAAGCATCACTATGGGTATCTATGCACTTTAAATTGCATTCTAATACATCCATCACCCAAGCTCTTATAAAATATATTTCAGTTACTCAGTACTTTTCTCCCAGATCTTAACCCCAAACACAACAGCTTTCACCTGGTAGCAATTACACATTTTGTACTCTTGACATTGAAAAGGCTTTGGGGAATTGATTTCAATGAGGTAACTCAGGTAAATCAGCCTGGAGTATTCTGGCATATAGTTCTTCATTTTACTTGGACAAAAATCAAATTGGAAGGAAAGAGACACATTTAGTCTGGCAGAGAGGTGAGTGATACTTCTGAAATATCTACAAATCCCATTTTTTTTCCTAGTTCGCAGTAGTTTTGAAGAGAATTCTTGCCAATATCTCAAGAAAGCTGCTTGCCTCAGAAGAGGCAAGACAAGGAAAGTCTGTGAAAAAGGGAGAGTGTAAAGGGAGGGAAACAGACATATCTACAGTCTTACTTGATTTGTCCTCTATCTACTTTTGGATATGTTTTGTCCAGAAAACTTCTTGCCTTTGACCTTCAGAAGAGACATTGATTTCAAAAAAAGACAAATGAGATCTTTACATGAGCAAAACTAGATTCTCCATTAATTTCACCAACATAATTCCATCAAGAGAAGTATCATAATAGAATGTCTAGAATCACTGAAATACATGCCAGCATGGCCAGGGAGTGATGACACTTGGGATATTTCAGTACAATCTGTGTTCTTCAAGCATGGAAAGCATGAGAACAGAGATTTACATCTCAGATTTTCAATTTCCAGTGCTCTTCCTGTTCCTGAAAAATGTCATTTTAATAGATCTGTTTATCTTGAAACATGCCACCTAACTTAAATTCAATCCAAAGATGTCTAAAATAGAAAATAGTCTTTGATGCTGGACATATGTTCTAAAGATGTATCACCAAAGTGTGAAATGAGACTAGTACTCCTTTCCACCTTTAATACTACTGAGTTAACACTTACATACATTTTGAGGAGTACTTTCCTTCACAGCTGTCACTCCATTTCATTGCCCAGCCCAAATCTGGCATCAACGACTATTGTTTACAGCAACATGGCCGATTGAAGTTCTAAAAAAGAATATTTCTTTTATCTAAGTCTTCTGGAACACTAGACAAAAGAGGAATTTATGGTTAAGCAATTTCATAAGATGTAGCTTTCATAGCTCAGTTCTTCACCTTCAAGTCTTCATACTAGTAATTTTCACATAACCTCTTATAAAACAAGAGATCAAATTAACTGCTTTATATTGACTTTCTGTGTGATTTTTGTGCCTTTGAAGATAGGAGCTGAAATGTTCAGCAGTGAATGACTGTGTTCCCCTTTTTGTCTTTGATCAAATGACTTTTTGTTTTAGTGGGCTGATTATTATTGAAAGAAAGAAAAATGTGAATTTCAGAAGTCTGTAATACCTTCTATAAAATTGTTGATCAAGAGGAGCTGACTAAACAAAATGAAACTTGCATTCATTAAAATGTTGATTCCTATGTAGGAGTCATGACAATAGTACTCAGTCTGGATACTTTTTATGATACTTTGATGAAGTCATTAAACCAATCTAAAAAGTACCAATCTGATGAGTTTAAAGTACATAAAATGATTTTTCTCCATACAGAAATATTTGAATAATTTCTGGAATTTTATAGAATCCATGCCTCTGCTGAATTCATAGAAAAATAAATTAATAGAAAAAAAGAGAAAATTTAGACTTTTTAAAATAACATGCATAAAAATTTTACTTCAAAGTCTGGATTATATATTTACATTATTCATTTTACCTAAATAACCAATTAAAAGGTTTATGAATAACAATTAATGTAAATATATAGATCCTGTTCTTTACCAACAGAATTAAGAAAAGATTTACATTTTTAAGCTCAGATACAAAGACAGTTCAATAGACCAGCATAAGGCTGGCACAAAAATATTGTTCTGTGGTTGGTATCAAGCTCTGAAGTTACTATGGTTGCATGTTCCAGACATATGAACTATGAGGTCAAGTAAATTCAACAATCTTTTTCTTATTCTGTTGTACCGCAAAAGTGCTACAGTCATTTTTAACATATCTACATGACCATAAAGTACAAACGTAGTGGAAAATAACACATTAACAAAAAATATGATTTGCTCAGAGACAAATTAATAATTGAACACATAATTGAGAAAAAAGAATAGATATAGTGGGATAACTGAATCTATACCTCTGCTTTGACATATCCCTGGACATTATGTGCTTTAACACTGTCTATAATTGTATATTGCTTTGGGATCGGGGGAAATAAATGTTATAGCAAATATAATAGAAATAAATGTTTGTTCAGTATGACAAAAAAATCAGAAGTGTCATTTTAGTTAGCTGTCCTAAGAAAATGTCTACATGAAAAAGAAATTCATTTTTTTTTACAAAGGCCACCTAAGTAACCAAATATCAATTTTATGAAAATTTTATTCTATGGTTCCCCTAAATAAGTAAAATCTAAATAACACAAACAAAATATTTTAGTTGGTAGCAATCATATATTTCTCTATCACCTGCCAAAATATTGTCAGTATTTCCATCAATATGTATTGAATTTGCCCTTAGGGATGTTGTGGGTGCTGGTGAAGAATCTTAAAAAATGAATTTGCTAAAAAAGAAATCCTGACGTAGAGAAGACCGCATTCTTGTTCAATGATTTCATTTTATAGATATAATAAGGTTTATAATACATAGTATACAAGAAGTGAAAATGATCATTGATAATTTTCTTGCATCTGTATCAGACTGCTTTTATCGATATGGCAAACAATTTCAATAGTCATGATAATGATAGATATTTATAGCTTTAACAGATTCTTTATGTAAGCAAAGCCCCTAATAACAGTATTTTGAGTATAATCTAAATATACATTACTGAATATTTACATATCTATCATATAAAAGTGCTTTTCTTACTTTATAATTCCTGACTATCCTCTGCATTAAAAATTGTCATTTGTATTTATTTTATACCTATTATATTAACCTCAAAAAATTTCTATCTTTATTCCTTTAGAGATAAAGAAACTGAGACTCAGACATATTAATTAGATAGCCTGAGATCACTTTGGTAAAATGAATGGACATTAGTTCAAGTCCTGGTCTTGCTGATTCCTGAGCTTAATCTTAAAAACCCAGATTTCAGGACAGGAACAGAAGAGATGTCAATCCAAACATGTTATCCTGTTTGCCACCAATAATATGATATCGATTCTCCATCCCGATTAATATAAAATGATTTTACCCCAAAACAATTAATTCAAGCACATTTTCAGATCATATATTTTGGAGTACTAATAAAAAGTTGGGTGCAAGTGTTAGAATGTCTATCTAGATGAAGTAGATCAAAACTTGTTCTGAATTGGTCACAGCCCCAGACTTGAAAGACAGGTGGTGGGACCAAAGGATGTTGAAGTTATGTACAACAGGGGTTTAATACATTCTTTTTTTTTTCCCTCACCTTCTCTAGGGAAAGCACTTTGAGAAACAATTGTTTCCAATTTATGATTGCCAGAAAAAATAAAAAGAATATCACTTTTATATTAGCCATAACACCTAGCACAATGTTCTGTACATAGTATACACTCAATAATAAAACTGTTGACTTATTTAATCATGAGTCTTGTATCAAAGTGTATTTTTCTTTTTTTAACAGAATTTTTATTCTACTTTTTATTATTTACTTATTTATTTATTTAATTTTTGAAACAAAATCTCACTATGTCGCCCTTGGTAGAATACTGTGTTGTCACAGCTCACAGCAACCTTAAACTCTTGGGCTTGATTCTCTTGCCTTAGCCTCTCAAATAGCTGAGACTACAGGCAAAGCCCCTAATAACAGTATTTTGAGTATAATCTAAATATACATTACAGAATATTTACATATCTATGATATAAAAGTGCTTTTCTTACTTTACAATTCCTGACTATCCTCTGCATTAAAAATTAAAACAACACCCAGCTTTTTTTTTTTTTTTTTTGTTATAGTTGTCTCTGTTGTTTAGCAGGCCCAGGCCATCAAGGTGTATTTTTCGTAGTTTGTTTATTACATTTAACTTGCTATTGCATTTGAAATATTTTTTCTTGCATAATTTATTTTTTCTTAAATTGGTTTTCCCATTACCAAATAAAAATACTGGATATTCCAGCTTTTCTACTGTTGATATAAGTTTTATTTTCTATTTAGGACTTAACATACTTCATTAATAATGATAAAGTCATAAGCACCACATGTAATACAGCACAAAATATGCTAAGGAAATTGTCTGACATAATGTTTGCATTCAGGGAATGTTCTTTTCCTTTTCCATACTCTCTGCCTCCATACCTACCAGCATGTGCGAGAATGACTCCAGTGGGAGAGAAAAACTGTCTTAAAACATCCTGATTAAATTAGCATCACATCTTTTCTGAATCAGGTTTCTCCTATATGATAGAAGATTTGTGAATTGCATATTTGATATTTCCAGTTATTTGGAGCATAAGGGAATGAAGAAAACAAGACACACTTTTTGAAAAGAAGATGCTTGCAGGAGGCAAGGTGACACCTGTAGTGAGAATAATTCCCCTGCAGTGTATCCCAGAATAACAAACCAAACAAGTCTTCCCAGTTGTGTGACCACAGTGCTGTCCACATGCACAGAAACTAGCATTATGTCTGTGAGGTGACAATGAAGACTATATTCCTAGTTATTTTTGAATATTGGTAAGTTTAGAAAAATCTGAAATTCAGAACACTTCTTTATAAAGAAACAAGCAAGATTTACCATGGAATCAATTAATTCAGCTTGTGTATAAAATGACAACACCAGGACACCCACAATTAATTCAGCCACCAAGTGTACAACATAGAGAATGCATCAAGGAATCAAGTTTCATCTGATCAAATTGTCTGAAGTTTTCAACTTCTTATATTTTACATAGTCAAATTATTCAATGTTTTCAAATTCTTCTTTGCACTGGCAATGGCTGTGATGACAAAAATTTTTAGATATAGAGAAAAGCAAGTATGCTATATTATGAAGCAGTCAATTTTATTTTACATTACAATAGGATATGCTAAACATTAAAAAGCTATTTTCCTGCTGTCTCTCTGAGAGACTTCCCATATTCAGTAATTTTTTTAGCAAACAACTCAAACACAAAGAAAGCACTGTGCTGTAATCATTGTTGTATTTGGATATTCAATGCCTGTATTGTTTCACTTCACTTTTTAAAGTTTATATCATTTGTTCAACTATATTTTCTATTTAGAATTTGACAAAACATTTTTTTAAACAAACTTCAAAACATTCAAATTTTGGATAATTAATTAAAATGTGTTATTTTAGTTATATACTACCAATTGACATATATTAAATAAGCAAAAATCTCTCTTGAATGTAATTATGTAATTGCTGAACGTTTTCAGAAACAAAACAGTGGATTTAGAGAATAAATATGAAGCAATAAAAATAATTTTAAACTAGTGATAGTACTTCAGCAGTTAAAGAATAAGGACTGAAAAGGAGGCATAACTGCTTCCTCTATTTCCCAAGGCAATATGACAAAATATGACTAGGTCTTTACACAAAATATTTTCTTATACCAAATGTTTCTTCTGGTTCAGAAATCTCATTTTCAATGGGATTTCTTTTAAAAATTGTGAAATAGATATTTTATAAGCTAACATAAATTTGGCCTTAAAGAAAGCTACTAAAATGTTCAGCCCATTGTATACTAGAAGTCTTTATGATGACATGATGGAAAAACCAATTCTATCTTCATCTATAAAAGGGAATATTTTGCTCATGTAATCAGAAAGGCCACTAACAGGGCTTGTATAATGACAAGGTTCTTTCAGGCGCTGAAAAGAAATTGCTTGAACTCAAATCCACCTGCCTCTGGATTAACATCTTCTTACTGACACCATTGTTAAGCAACCTTTTCTGTCATGGTTATGAGATGTCTTCCAAGTAGTTGAACTACATGCTCTATTGTTTTAACCAATGCAGCAGGAAAGGTAAAGCATTTCTAGTAGTTAGGAATGTCATATACTCACTTTAATTGTATGTCTAGCTTATGTGTTCATTTCTGAGACAATGTTGAGAGCCAGAGAAAACATAATGTTGAATAGACTTAGGACTGGGTCAAAGACCCCACTCCTAGAACCAAGCTGGTAGCATTTTCAGTAAGAAGAACATGGACCTAGTGAGTAGAGGGAAGATAAAAGTCAGAATATGGTTTCTGTATTGGTATCCTGGGACTGCTCTAACAGATTAGTGTAAACTCAGAGGGTAAAATACAAAAAATTTACTCTTTCACAGGTCTGACAGCAAGAATCCAAAATGTGGGAAGAGCCCTCTCCCTCCAGGAGCTTTAGTGAAGAAACAAAGTTTAGGCTTCTCTCAGGTTTTGATGGCCCCAGATACCCACCAGCTTGTGGCTGCATCACTCGGATGTCTGCCCTGTACAGTCTCCTCTCTTCTGTGTTACTCTAAACTCCCTTTCTTTTTTTCTTATGTATTAGGATTTAGGATACACATGTACCTAACTTTATTTAGGTCACAACCAGATAATTCAGGGTAATCGTCTCATCTGAAAATCTTTAATTTAATTACATCTGCAAAAGTCCCTTTTCCAAATATGTTAAAATTTATCAGTTCCAAGGATTAAGAACTGAAATCTTTTGGAGGCTATGTGAGATCTCAGTGGTCCTGTTATATTCACCATATTGGTTCACAGAAACAATATAATATGAGTAAGTGTATCAGCTTTGGAATGTGCTATGCCTCTGACAAACGTTATCACCTCAGCAATTTACCTAAAATTTCTGAGTCTCTATTTTCCATGCACAAACTAGAGATAATAAAAGTATCTACCTCATACATTTGGGGGTAGTTTAAATAAGAGCGCATGTGTAAAAAATTAGCATATTATATGAAACAGAAATGAATAAATATTAGATAGTAATATTTTTCTGTTTTTTTTTATTTTCACATACCCAAAATATAGCACCTTTTATCATTTTAGTGACATTTACTTCCCTAGTTTGGAGCCACAAGTGGAAACAATGTGACAAGTAAATAGTTGAAAGGTAGGAGACCTGGCTTCCTGATATGGATCCTAAATTATGGACAAGTCATATCCTATCTACAAATAAAGCCAAATTTAGGTCATAGGTTGGCAAAATCCAGCCCCTGAGCCACTTTCAGCCACACCTATTCATTCAGATATTGCTTATACCTACTTCACTGCCCTGACACATAATAATTGAGTAGTCCATAGGGCAACTTGTTTAGTCAGAAATGCTGAAAAATGTTTTGTTATCTGACACTTTGCAGAACAATTGTACCCATCTCTAGTTTAGGTGCTTACTTAGTTAGAATTTTCGGCATTTGGTTTCCATAGTTCCAAAGCCTTACTATTCACATTCTTCTGGACCACATAAACCAAGAGATCAGAATTCTAGTTTATGTAGGTCATGCCCTGATGTGTAGTGCCTCAGAGAGAATGAACAATACCTTTCCTTTTGAGACAGAGTTTCACTATGTTGTCTCAGTAGAGTGCCATGGCATCACAGCTCACAGAAACCTCAAACTTGGGATTAAGTGATTCTCTTGCCTCAGTCTCCCAAGTAGCTGGGACTACAGGTGTCTGCCACAACACCTGGCTATTTTTTTTTTTTTTTGGTTGCAGTTGTCATTGTTTAGCAGGCCTGGTCCAGGCTCAAACCTGCCAGCATCTGTGTATGTGGCCAGCACCCTACTCACCAGACAAGATATTTTTATTTATTTATTTATTTATTTATTGAATCACAGCTGTGTACAATAATTCAATCAAGGGGTACAGTATGCGGGCTTCACATACAATCTGAGATATTTTCATCAACCTGATTGACATAACATTCATGAGATTTTCTCATTTACTATGTGAAAACATTTTTGATCTGTATTTAGAAGTTTTCTCCTGACCCTTCAAATATGGACCACAAGTGTGATCTCACCCT
>CAUYON010138735.1:0-11237 GCA_963573935.1 Arctocebus calabarensis
AAATAACCAACAGGTATATAAAAAGTATAAAAAGATATTGAACGTCACTAATCAACACTGAAATGCAAATTAAAACCACAATGACATAGTACCTCATACCTGTAAAAATAACTATTACCAAAATAACTAAAAATAATAAGAGTTGATGAAGATGTGGAGAAAAGGGACCCTTACATATTGTTCGTGGGAATGTAGATTAGTATGGCCATAATGGAAAACATGAAAATTTCTCAAAAATTTAAAGTAAAATTACCATGTCATCCAGCAATTCCACTATAAGGTACATATATGCAGAGGAAATAAAATAAGTATGTCAAGACTCCCATGCTTATTACAGAATTATTATCAAGATCTAAGATATGGAATCAAACTAAATTTTCATCAACAGACAAATGGATAGAGAAAAATCTGGTATAAATACAGAGATATACACACAATTGAATACTGTTCACCAATTAAGAAAAAGGAAATCCCCCCAATTTAGCCTATCAGAATGTCAAATATCAAAAAAGGAGAATAATTCTAAATGCAGAGAAGAGAATGGGTAAATAGACACATTCATAAATTTTTTTGGCAAATGAGTAATGTCCGTCAAATCTCATAGACTTTGACTCAGTAATTCAAGATCTAGACATTTATCCACATATTTACTTCCACATGATGGCAAAGTTATATATAAGGATATTCACTGTAATATCGCTACAAGAAAAAAAAAGTCTGAAGTTTTGTAAATATATTACATCCAAACAATTAAATAATGAGTAATCATATTTTTAAAGCTTCTTCTGTTTTAAAAGTAGAGTTTTAGTGCTCTTTCTATCCTAACTTCTCTCCTTAATTTCAGAAAGAGATGGGAGTTAACAAAGAGAAAAATTTACAAGATTTCTTCTCCTCCTCCTCCTCCTCCTTCTTCTTTATAGAGACAGAGTCTCATTATGTTTTCTTCAATAGAGTGTTGTAGTGCCACAGCCCACAGCAACCTCAAACTCTTGGGCTCAAGTGATTGTCTTGCCTCAGCCTCCCAAGTAGCTGGGACTACAGGAGCGTGTCACAATGCCTGGCTATTTTTTGTTGCAGTTGTCATTGTTGTTTAGCTGGGCTAGGCCGGGTTTAAACCCGTCACCCGCGGTGTATGTGGCTGTTGCCATAACTACTGTGCTACAGGTACTGAGCTTCCTTTTTATTTTAATATTAATGAGATATAATTGACCTTGATACTATGCTGTCTGGGGTACTGTAACATTATAACAATTCTTCAAGTCAGGTAATGTGAATCACCAATTTTGTACTTCTTTCTCAAAGTTATTTTGATAAATAACTTTATCTTCATTCTGTTTGGTAATACCTCTTTTCTCCCTTAACATAAATTTTCATTTAAACCTGTTCCATTTCTACAACAAAATCCTTCAGGAATAGTAGCTAAGATTGCATTGAATCTATCGAATAATTTTGGGAGTTGGCATCTCAATGCTATTTAGGTTTTTTGATGGATAAACAGAATATATATTTTCATCCATTTATTTAGGATTGAATATGCTTTAGTAAAGTGTTGTGTTTTTCAGTATACAGGTATTTTATATTTTTTTCAGATTTATGTGTTATCATTACACATTTTTATGGTGCTTTAGTAGTATTTCGATAGTTTCTAAAAATTTTTTGCTAATATACAAAAATACATTTGACACTGAAGAAACTGCTTTAAAGAGAGAGATACATCAAATAGGCTAGAAAATAAAAAGTCCAAGGGGATTCATGACAAAGCTCACAATGTGGTCCTCTGGTGCTCAGATTAACAGAGGGATCCTCAAGGATACCAGATCTACTCATCTATATACAGAGGTGATTACAGTGTGAACATAATACCACAAGACAAAGTTCATTACAGCCTTCCGAAGAGTTCCGAAGAGTTCAGAACCTCTAAATGTACAAAATAGCTGCATAGAATCTACAACCAGAACATTTTGTCTACATAATGACTCTAGAGTAAAATTGGTGCCACAAAGTACAACTCGTCCCACATCAAAGTAAAATGAATTAAAACAAAATAAATCAAAACAAAATAAAATACTTATGAATAAACCTAAACAAGCAGATGAAGGACTTGTATACTCAAAAATAGCAATAAAAAGATGCCAAACTAAATTAAGGAAGATACAAATAAATGGGTGGACATCCTATATTCATGGATTAAAAAGCTTCATATCATTAAAGTGGCAGTACTATTCTCCAAAATGTACAGATTTAATATTATATCTATCAGAATCTCAACTTTGTTTTTCCATAAAGAGAAAATTCTTCATCTTAAAATTCACACAGAATCTCAATGGACCCTGAATAGCCAAAACAATCTTGAAAGACAAGAACAGGGTAGGCATACTCACTCATTCTTATAATCCTAGTAGTATATGAGGGTGAGGTATGTGGGTCAGTTGAGCTCAGGTGTTTGAGACCAGACTGAGAAATAGTGAGATGCTGTCGCTAATAAAAATTGAAAAACTAAAGCAAAAGAATTGCTTGAGCCCAAGAACTTGAGATTATTGTGACTTATGATGCCCTAGCACTCTAATCAAGGCAACAGAGTGAGATTTTGTTTCAAAAAAAAAAAAAAAAGTAGAAGAGCTATGTTGGAGATCTCTCACTTCCTAATATCAAAATGTATTACAAAGTTGCATTAATCAAAACAGTGTAGTACAATTGAGACTAACATCTATAACAAGGAAAAGTAATAGGGGGCCCACAAATGCACACTTGCACATATGGTCAAATGATTTCTAACAATGGTATCAAGATTATGCAGTGAGTAAAGAAGAGTGTTGGGAAAACTTGATAAACAAATACAAATGAAGTTCCATCTTTATCTCATAATATTCAAAATTAACTATAAAAAGATCAAAGACAAATGTATCATGTAACATTATAAAACTATTAAAATAAAACATAGGAAGGAAGGAGTAGGAGTAGGGCACCGGACATCTACACCAGGACTGGTGGGTTTGAACCCAGCCTGGGCCTGCTAAAACCAACAATGAGAATTGCAACAACAACAAAAATCACAGCTGGGCATTGTGGTAGGCATCTGTAGTCCCAGCTACTCGGGGGGCTGAGGCAAGAGAATAGCTCTAGCCCAACAGTCTGAGGTTGTTATGAGCTGTGATGCCTTGGCAAGCTATTCAGGGTGACAGCTTGAGATTTTCTCAAAACAAACAATCTTTTTTTCCCATTTTCTTCTAGGAGTTTTACAATTCCAGTTTTTATGTTTAGATCTTTAATACACTTTTAACTAATTTCTGTGTATGGTGTAAAATATTCTTACAGTATAAAATACTATTCTTCATGTGGATATTCAGCTTTTCTATCACTACTTGTGGAAGAGATTATAATTTCCACATTGTGCCTTTTTTGTGTGCCCTTTTTGAAAATTAATTTACTTGTACATGCTTTGTTTTTGTTTTATATCTGAGGTCTCTCTTCTTTCCCATTGGTCTACATGTCCCCTTTTTTTGCGAGTACCATACTGATTGATTAGTATAACTTTGTAGTAGACATTGAAATCGAGACATGTGATGTGATGTCTCCTCCTTTGTTCTTCTTCCTTAGAATTGCTTTGGCTATTTGTGTTTTTTTGTGGTTCCATATTAATTTTAAAACACATTTTCCCTATTTTTTTTGTGAAAAATGCCACTGGAAGTTTTTTTTTTTTTTTTTAATTTTTAAGACAGAGACTCAAGCTGTCACCCTGGGTAGAGTGCTGTGGCATTACGGCTCAAAGCAACCTCCAACTCCTGGGCTCAAGTGATTCTCCTGCCTCTGCCTCCCAAATAGATGGGACTACAGGCACCTGCCACAATGCCCAGTTATTGTTTGGTTGCAGGTGTCATTGTTGTTTGGTGGGCCCTGGCTGGATTCAAACATGCCCGCTCAGGTGTATGTGGCTGGCGCCTTAGCCGCTTGAGTCACAGGCACACAGCCAATAAGATTTTTTATTTTTAATTTCAGAATATGACAAGGGTACGCACAATTTTTTAATAAAATTTGCTTTTGGTTATATAATTCTGTTACATAATTTTACATTTTTTAATTAAATCATATTTGTGTACATTAATGCAATCATGGGGTTCAATGTGCTGGTTTTATATACAATTTGAAAAGTTTTCATCAAACTGAAGCATAATTTTGCATTTTAAATCAAAGGTATAAGTGTCCTCTTCACCCATAATACCTGCATTGTACCAGTTAGGTGTAAATTTAATTTACCCATTCTCAATCCTCCCACCAACTTGATTTCCATTAAGTTTTACTTCCATGTGTGTATATGGATGTTGGTTGACTAATTCTAATTTGCTATTCAGAACATATGGGTTTTTTTTTCTCCATTCTTACCATTATTCAATTAGAAGAATGGTGTCTACTTGCATCCAGGTTGTTATAAAAGATAAACACTTTTCTTACAACTGAGTATTACCCCATGATGTACATATATCACATTTGATTAATCCATATATAAGTTTTTCAGATTAATATGAGGGTAAAAATGATTAACTTACATTTTTTTGTGTTTATTAGGTAAAGTTCAAATTGCAGTTGAGCCCTTCATCGAAGTGTGCCATATACCCTTACATTGAGCCCATTAGGTGAAAGCTTACCAATTCCCCTTCTGCCTCCCCTATCCTTCCCCTCTCTCCCACTTGCATTTGATTGTGTTTTTCTCACATGTGAGCAAGTAGCTGTTCATTTACTAGCTTCATATTAGTATTGAGTACATTGTTACTTGCTTTTCCATTCTTGTGATAATTTACTAAGGAGAATGTGTTTCAACTCCATCCAGATTAATACAAAAGATGTAAAGTCAACATTGTTTTTGTGATTTTAAATTATTTATTTATTTATTTCTATTATGTCAGGATAATTGAGGGTACAAAGAATTTGATGACAATGTTTCATTTGTTAGGTAAAGTCCCTCTTATAATTGGGTCCTGTCCACAATAGGTGTGCCATACACCACAACCTTGAGACCCAATAAACTTGAAACCCAAGTGACAGCACCAACATTCCTCTCCCACCACCCCTCTCCCCACTCTGTCATTCCCGTAGCCCCCAACTTGGATTGCTTTGGGTTTTTCTCTTATGTGTTTATGTATTAGGTCATCTACTGGGTTCATATTGGATAAAGAAAGAAAAAAATTATAAGTACTTTGGATTCTTGCGTCTCTATTTTTGTGATACTTTGTTAAGAAGACTGCATTCCAATTCTATCAAGATTAATACCAAAGGAGGCAGAGCATGATGGGATGGGATGGATGTCTAGTGCAACTCTCTCAAACCTTCAGGTGAGAAAGAGGTTGACTAGATCTTCCTCCGTGGTAAAAGTTGATGTGGACAGGCAGCAAGGGATGTACAATAAGAAGCTGGATTCCTGAACTTAAAATCTAACCCAAAGCTGTGGAATCTGCTACAAAAATTTTTGTGCCACTGTTGAAGGGGCAACAGCTGTGGCAGAAACCAGCCCCTCCTCTATGGAAGACTGCAGTTCCCAGTTCATGGGGAAAGTACACATTTTGTAGAAAGATTAGTGAAGTGTGGACTCCGGAGTGGAATTTCGTGACCACAGGGGGTGAGATTCAGAGTGGCAGGGGGCTAGACAGCATAATAGAAAATTAAGGGAAAAGGATTTCACCCAGGAACACACACATTTGGAAATGGGGACCTGTCACGGGCACCTTTTTCCAGAACAGCAAGTGTGAATGAATGGATTTGATCATTCCAGCGTGGGGAATATTGGTGTAGACTGGCAGTTCTGGGTTGTAGCAATTGGACAGATTGCAAGACTCAAAAGCATAATCTTGAGTCTCAGACAGAAAAATCTCGCACTGCTGCTGAAACTGAAGGCACCAGAGGCAATCATCCCCTCCCCCATGGCAGATTGCAATTCCCAGTTCCTGGAAAAATGGGGTGCTAAGTGGAGAATCTAGTGCAGCATAGTCTCCTGTGCCGAGTCTGGAGGTCACATAGAGGTGCTGTCTTTAACAGGTCAGCTGAGGTTGAGCAGCCAGTAGGAAAACAGACATCTTTTGAAATTTCAGAAAGGGTGAGGAGAGGCACCTCCTTCTAGGGCCAGATACAGCGGTAACCATGGCAACAAAGTAATACATGAGCCAGGTATAAGCCTGGGAATCACTCACACCGCCACCAGGTGTCCAGAATGTATATTGCAATATAAATATATTCCTATTACAGTTGAAACCTACAAACTTCCTTTAGTTGTATTTTTTTTTACATATATATATATATATATATGAATAATATTTTGGTGGTTGGTTTTTTTTTTCTTCTTTTCCTGATGGAGTTATTGTTAATTTTCTTCTATTTTTTATTTATTTTTATTTTATTATTAATAATACATATATATTTTCTTTTTCTTTTCATCCTCTTCTTTCTTTTTTATGGTTGCTGAGAGTGATTACATAAGATTTTTGGAGTTTTTTTTTATTTGTTATTCTTATTTTTTTTTAATTTTTTAAATCTTTTTGACTAACATCATTTCTGTTGTAAATGTGTTTTGCCTGTATGTTCAGTGGTTTCTAATTGTCTGTGCATCTGTGTACTTGTGTGTCTGGTAGCCTTTTTATCTGTTTATCTGTTCATTTGGTTTCAATGTGTTTTGTGTTGTGCTAAATCCTCAGGTTGGCTACTTTCCCTAACTGCAACTTACATGTTCAACGAGAACAAGGAGGAATAGGGGATTATGGTTGACTGGAGCCAGCTTTCAACAGAAGCTCCAGTCCAAAGGGAGAGATAATGGCCAGAAAGTACCCAACAAAGATGAGTGAGGGGAGTCAAACTGAGAGAAGAGATAGAAAACTGCACATCTTCCCTGCCGAGGCAAGCTTCAACTCCAAGGAAACAAATTTCAGGTAGAGATCTCATCCCCAAGAGGACGTGTGTCTGCCCCCTCTGCTAAGAGAGTTGCTTACTTGCTGTGGGATCTTTACTTGTGGGCGATGAACTGAGACTCTCCTCCCTCACCCCACTGGAGGGAATTGCTGGAAGTTGGGACTCCTTCTCCAGAAGAGCCCCTTCTGTGAGCCCAGGAATTCTCTTGTCTGGCAGGAAGGTTAAACAAATATTTTTCTTGACACCTTGAACTTCCAGTTTACCCTTCCCCCCTGGCCTGGCAATCTAGAAGTCCAACCCCTCTAGAGACCAGAACGTCTGCACTTCTTGGCTAGGACTGGGCATTGCATAGCCTGAGGCAGTGCAGCTGTGCTGTATCTGTGATCCAGTAACAGCACAGAAAGAAATAGAGGGAAAGTTGACTGACCTGGCCCTGATTGTACAGGTCATTTGCAAAATTGTAAAGGAAAAGCTGCAGTTACCAGCCCTAGTTCCTTAGTGAAGGGCTGGTCAACCACAACACCAGAAGTCTCCAATCTAATTTCACCTTACCTACTCATCTAGCTAGACAGTGAAAAATGATCATGGGGTGGAATCAGTGGAAAAACTCTGGCAATATAAATAATCAGAACAGCTCAACCACCCCCCACACAAGGAATGACAAAACAGTCAAACCAGAAGATCCCACTCACAAACAAATGGTTGAGATGTCAGATATTGAATTTAGAGTTTGGATGGCAAATAAGATCAACAGAATGGAAGCAAAGGTGGTGTCAGAAATTCTAGGAATAATTCAAAGATGTCTCAAGAATTCAATAAATTCAAAGACAAAATCATCCAAGATTTTGACACATTGAAAAAAGAAATTACAGCCCTCCAAGCTATGAGAAATATGGTAGAATCCCTCAGTAACAGAATGGAGCAGGTAGAAGAAGGGATCTACAATATTGAAGACAAAGCTTTAGCACGCTCTCAAATGCTCAAAGAGGAAGAGATGTGGAGAGCAAAAATGAATCACTCTCTCAGGGAGCTCTGGGATAATTCGAAGAAAAGCAATATTCATCTTATAGGGATCCCTGAAATCAAGGAAGTAGCTTCACAAGGCAGAGAGGCTCTTCTTCATGAGATTATGAAAGAGAACTTTCCAGACATGCCAAGAGATTCTGAAATTCATATAGCAGACAGTTTCAGAACCCCAGCAGAACTCAACCTGAATAAGACATTCCCCAGGCACATCATAATTAACTTCACCAAAGTTAATATGAAGGAGGAGATTCTGAAAGCAGTAACACATAAGAAAACCATAACCTACCAGAGGAAGAATATTAGAATAACTGCAGATCTCTCTGCTGAAATCTTTTAAGCTAGAAGAGGGTGGTCATTGACTTTTAATCTCCTAAAACAAAATAAGTTTCAATCCAGGATCCTATATCCAGCTAACCAAACTGACTTTCATCTATGATGGTGAAATTAAATACTTCAACAAAATTCACATGCTAAAAAAATTTGCCATCATTAAACTAGCTCTTCAGGATAGCCTTAGACCTATCCTCCAAATGACAAGGGAAACCCTCCACAACAAAAGTAAACTCATTTTGAAACATTTGATCAAATTCCATCTCGCATGATGGTGAAAGGATGAAAAATGATCACTGGTTTCTCAAAAAACTCAATACCCAAAATTCTCCCAGGCCTATCAATATTCTTGATTAATGTGAATGGCTTACGTCGTCCTCTAAAGAGACACAGCCTGGCTAACTGGATACAAAAACTCAGGCCCAATATCTGCAGCATACAAGAATCTCATCTTACCTTAAAAGATAAATACAGACTCAGGGTGAAGGGATGGTCATCTATATTTCAGGCAAATGGAAATCAGAAAAAAGCAGGTGTTGCAATTTTGTTTTCAGATACAACAGGTTTTAAACAACAAAAGCAAGGAAAGATAAGGATGGCTACTTCATATTTGTTAAGGGCAATACTCAATATAATGAGATTTCAATTGTTAATAATTATTTACTCAACAAAAATGCACCTCAATTTATAAGAGAAACTCTAACAGACATGAGCAACTTGATTTCCACCAGCTCCATAGTAGTCAGAGATTTTAAAACCCCTTTAACAGTGTTGGATACATCCTCCAATAAGAAGCTAAGCAAGGAAATTCGTAGATTTAAACTTAACCATTTAACATTTGGATTTAACAGACATCTACAGAACTTTTCATTCTAATAAAACTGAATACACATTCTTCTCATTAGCCCCTGGAATATACTCCAAAATAGATCACATCTTAGGTCACAAATCTAACGTCAACAAATTTAAAAGAACAGAAATAATTCCTTGCATCTTCTTGGACCATCATGGAATAAAAGTGGTACTCAGTAACAACAGGAATCTGCTTACTCATACAAAAACATGGAAAATAAGCAACCTTATGCTAAATGATAGATGGCTCATAGATGAGATTAAGAAGGAAATTACCAAATTTTTGGAACAAAACCGTAATGAAGATACAAATTCTCAGAACCTCTGGGATACTGCAAAGGCAGTCCTATGAGGGAAATTTATAGCTCTGAAAGCCTTCCTCAAGAGAACAGAAAGAGAGGAGGTTGACAACTTAATGGGACATCTTAAGCAGTTGGGAAAGGAAGAACATTCCAATCCCAAACCCAGAAGAAGAAAAGAAATAACCAAAATTAGAGCAAAATTAAATGAAATTGAAAACAAATCAACAAATCAAAAAGTTATTTTTTTGAAAAGGTCAATAAAATGGATAAAACTTTGGCTAACCTAATAAGAAAAAAAAAAAAAAAAAAAACGAGTAAAATCTCTTATTTCTTCAATCAGAAATGGTAAAGACAAAATAACAACAGACTCCTCAGAAATTCAAAAAATCCTTAATGAATATTACAAGAAAATTTATTCTCAGATATATGAAAATCTAAAATTGAAATTGACCAATACTTGGAAGCACATCATCTTCCAAGACTTAGCCAGAATGAAGTGGAAATGTTGAACAGACCTATATCAAGTTCTGAAATAGCATCAACTATACAAAATCTCCCCAAAAAGAAAAGCCGGACAAATATCACTATTGATGCAAAAATATTCAAAAAGATCCTAGCAAACAGAATCCATCAACACATCAAACAAACTATATACCATGACCAAGTGAGTTTTATCCCAGAGTCTCAAGGCTGGTTCAATATACATATAAATATACTTTGACACAAAAATAAATTAAAAAACAAAGACCATATGATTCTCTCAATTGATGCAGAAAAAAGTTTTTTATAATATCCAGCATCTTTTACTAATCAGAACACTTAAGAAAACGGGTATAGAATGGACATTTCTTAAACTAATAGATGCCATCTACAGTAAACCTACAGCCAATATCATATTGGATCATGTTAAATTGAAACCTTTTCCACTCAGATCAGGAACCAGGCAAGGTTGCCCATTATCTACATTTCTCTTTAACATTGTAATTGAAGTTTTAGCCATTGCAATTAGAGAAGAAAAGGTGATCAAAGGTATCTACATAGGGTCAGAAGAGATCAAACTTTCATTTTTCGTTGATTATATGATTGTATATTTGGAAAATACCAGGGATTCTATTACAAAACTCTTAGAAGTGATCAAGGTATACAGCAATGTACCAGGTTACAAAATCAACACTCATGAATCTGTAGCCTTTGTATATACCAACAGTAGTCAAGCTTAATAAACAGTCAAGGACTCTATTCCATTTACAGCAGTGCCAAGGAAGATGAAATATATGGGAGTTTACCTGACAAAGGATATGAAAGATCTCTATAAAGAGAGCTATGAAACTCTAAGGAAAGAAATAGCTGAAGATGTTAACAAACGGAAAAATATACCATGTTCAAGGTTGGGCAAAATAACATTGTCAAAATGCCTATACTACCCAAAGCAATATGCAATTTTAATGCAATGCATATTAAAGTTCCATTGTCATATTTTAAAGATCATGAAGAAATAATTCATCATTTTATATGGAATCAGAAGAAACCTTGAGTAGCCAAGACATTATGCAGAAATAAAAACAAAGAAGGAGGAGTTATGCTACCAGACTTCAGACTATACTGTAAATCGATAGTGATCAAAACAGCATTGTACTGGCACAAAAACAGAGTTAGATGTATGGATAGAATAAAGAATGAAGAGATGAACCCAGATACTTACCATTATTTGATCTTTGACAAGCCAATTAAAAACATTCAGTGGGGAAAAGATTCCCTATTTAACAAATGGTGCTGGGAGAACTGGCTGGCGACCTGTTGAAGACTGAAATTGGACCCACACCTTTCACCTTTAAC